>WUAW01015675.1:8716-24844 GCA_017165845.1 Thaumetopoea pityocampa | reverse complement strand
CTCATTGCGTTCCCGCGAATTAATGGAGAGGAAAGGAAAAAGGATGAGGTAGGAAAGGTGTATTGAGCAAAGAACATGGAATTTTGGAATAGGATTATAGGATATAGGATACTACTATATCGGAAAGAGTAGGAAGAGACAGTAGTAGCTCGGGAGGTCGGGATCGCTTACCCGTATACTTAAGTCTATTTGCCGGACAGGCTGAGCGACCAAGTACTCCCTGACCTTAACCTTACTTTTTTATCTATATTTTATATCATCATCATCATCTTATCAGCGTACAGGCCACTGCTGGATGAAGGTTTTCTCTAATTATCGCTACACTGAGCGGCTATTAGATGCCTGCTGCCACTGACTGCCCGCGATCTGCGCCAGGTCATCGGTCCACCTAGTCGGGGATCGAGGCTTTATATGATTGTATAACGTTATGAACTAATAGGCATTGAAAATTGTACGTTTTGATCGTGGAACCGCCTTAATTGTAGTTCCAACTACTATTCCATAATTAATAACTAAGACGAATTAAAGCCCTATTGTAACGAAGTAACCAGCAATTGTGTCAATTAAAATGTGTTCAGTTGCACAGGGTTGTTCGGCTGGAATGAAATCGGAAAACAATTAGTCTCGGAGCAATAATAGCGTGGAATTGCTGAATCAGAGCCACGTCTGGAGTAACAAGTTGCGATATGTCGCGACCCAACTTTATAACCCGTTAATAAAACACAATTCCATATTGTTGATGGTACACGAGCGATTCTTATAACCGCCCAGAAATCGTCTTAAAGATTTTATTCAGATTTCGAAACTGTTTCTGTTTTTATTTTGTAGATCACAGCAAATATTTTATTATAGTTTTATTTTATTTCTCTCTGAAAGATCGGCGGTAATCATTTTTAAGTAACGCTCGCAGCCTGTCAATTTTTTTTTGACAAATAACCGTTTAGGTATTTACTAATATTAAATAAATTTTATTATTTTTACAAATATTGTAAACGAAAAATATCAGATGATTTTATAAAATTTTACATAGAGGGTTGCACCGATTTGGACGAAATTAAAATATTTATTTAGAATATGAACTGAAACATAGTATGGTTGATTTTATTATATTACGGAAAAACGCCTTACGGCAATAACTTACTTTGTGGGATTTAGTAATTAAATTGGCTAGAGGATGATGATTATTAAGATATTGATGAAGGCCTGATAATTACGTCTAGGTCACTAGCTAGGTAGGTGAGATTATGGTGGGAGCGGCAGTATCAGACGACTTATACTACTGACGGAGCCTGCAACCGCTCCCACGGTTAATCTCGGGTGTTGTATATATGCTATGTTGCCATTAATTTTCTTTATCGTGATTCAGCTTTCTATTATAATGTCGACATTCGAGAGAAGCGCCATCTGTCGATGAGTGTTCTACTAAGTAGCGAAGTAGTTCGCAACATTTTTTGTAGTTATTGCGTGCGGCGTTAGACGCGCTCGTGTGTCGAGGTTTCTGATATTTGCGCGTTACGTAGTATTTTATGTCTGCACTCTGGCTTTGGCGGGGGGCTGTGTGCTATAAAGCGATAAATTATTTCCATTTAAATTTAATTTGACAGCCATCGTGCGCTAGCCAAAGTTCTATGGCTTTTGATTAAAATGTTTGCTGTGATTATTTGTGCTGGTGTGGGTAATATCAGTTTATTTATAAATGTAATTAAGTGTGACTGTATTACTGCCATGGCATGTATTCTCAGACTTAGATATGAGCTATCTAGGAAAATATGGTAGTCCTTAATATCAACTAGGGACATCAAGGTGATCCTTTTTTAGATGCCATTCGAGGTGACACAAAGTATATTTACAGTACACATATAAAGGGCCAGGTTTTATGACGTTTTTGTATATTCTCGTCATGACGTTTTATATTTATTGGTCAAAGAAAACAATGTGTATGTGTGTTTGATTCCGGTCCCGTACCACTTAGTTATTTCTAATTAATGTACGGTCTGCATTTTAGACACCAATGTACTTAATAGAGAAGGAAAACTTTTTGAGTAAACCTGCACGCCCGCATGGGTGGGTGAAGTCTACCAATACGCCCACCAGCCTAAATCCGTTCCTGATCAGAGGAAGTCCGTGGCCCCTGTAGTGTGGACGAATATGGACTAGGGCTGACTCTGTGATAAGAGAAATTCAATACAGAAATTGTTATTAAACGTACAATATATTTTTTCTATACAGTGGTTGAAAGCTACGGGGGTTCAACGTTGACGCTGAAGGGGCTTCAGCGCTCAGACATGGGGACGTACTTGTGTATCGCTGCGAACGGCATCCCGCCGACCAAGAGCCGCCGCTACGATGTCTCCGTGTTATGTAAGTGATAATGATGAATTATTTTGAAAAATAATATTTATTAGTACAGTATATATGTATATATACATACATACATACACTCACGCCGATATTCCATAAGGGTAGGCAGAGACCATAATACATACTACATACATACAGTCACACCTCTTTCCCATTGGGGTAGGCAGAGACCACTTCCTTCCACCTGCTACGATCGTTTAATGTAGCAAAGTGGCTATCCGTAGCCCACATTTCGTCTCCGCGGGCGATTAATACTAAGAAGAACTTAGAAGCATATTAGTAACGGTAGATCCGAATAGCAAAGTATTTTTCAAAAGCCTTGGTTGTCGCAGGAGTCACTGTTTGAAATCTCATGTCGTCGCTTCGGAATATTCGCTGTTTCTGATTCTGTTCGCCAAACTCCGCAACTATTTAAACAGGCGCTTAATTATTTGCGTACGCGTTTATCGAACATACCGGTCGCGTCACATCGTTATACATAAGGGTTATGTAGGTATTCCGTCCCGATTCCGACCTTAACCAGACTCGAACGAAACTCCCACAAAGTTTCAGCCTTATGTAACATGATACAATATTCATATCGTTATGCAATCACTTCGTAGATAAACGCTTGTTTACTGATAACTACATATGTCGATAATTAAAGAAGTGTAACATGTTTGAGTTTAAAAACTTTCGCGACCGCTAATGTAATTTTACCTTTTTTAATCCAATAAAAGTCAAGAGCCATTCAAGGATTTTTACATTTTTATGTTAACCGAATTCAGGAGCCGCTCGCGTATTTTTTCGATTAGTTTAATGTGGTCATTCAAGGACGTCATCCCGTTAAAATAGTGTCTCCTCGTATTGATCACATCCGTTCCGATATTGCCACAGAGTTAGCGGTCGTGAAGGTATCAAGTACCTATCACGTATATCTGCTCATATGGGCCAATTCGTGTCTTACTATAGAGAGAAAACACGATGGCAATTATATGGTAATCACATTGTATATATTTTTTTAAGATTTTACCTAGTAGTTGTTACCTACGGTAATCTAAGTATAGTATTCAAGCGGTAATATGCATATCTAAATTTTGGTGAAATAAAGATGTATGAACCTTAAAGGCAGTGTGTTTTTTTGATCAGTCGCCTAAAAAAGAGGTGGTTACACAATGAAAGTATGTTTAAAATCATTAATGGCAACTAGCATAATTGTTATTTTTAGTGATTGTTACATACAATTATTTCTTACATCTGAATACCCATATTCTATACTTAATCGCGCTCACAATGACAGTACAGTAACTTTCCTAACTTATCTCTGAACAAAACTGTTCGACTTTAAAGGATTGCGTTTAGTTAATTTAGTGGACTTAATTTGGGCCTAGTTAAACTTCGTTGATCGTGTCTTTTGTATGGGTAATTAAGTTTGCTTATTGGATATTCAAATTGGGAAAGGCTGCGATGTTACTCGTGCATGTACCCTAGAAAAACATTTGTGAAATCTCTCTTTGAGAACATACGCTTTTGTATATGGTATGGCGGTTAAAGGAAAAAACCGTATTTTTTGTAATTAACACACTTCTTTCATTGGATATAATCAGACTATATGATTTTATCGTGTAATTATCGTAAATCAACTTATAAGTAAGAAATTTATAGCTTCTACTTTTCTGCTTTTAATAACGAAAGATAAATAGGAAATTTGCCGACAGATGAGAAAACGTATCTAAGTATTTAATACTAGGATAATGTTTAATTCAATAACATAGTTTGCTAAAGGTAATGACACTTCTAATCGTCAAGTCACACGTGACTTATCGAATACAAGTGTCATTCCAATACATTTTTTTCGTTTCTATTAGCGATAACGATTGTCGAATGTCAACTTGGCTAGGGGGGCTGACCTCTGTTATGAAACAAGTTATTCCATTGATGTATATATGTATGTAATTATATGTAATGTAATTATATGTAATGTAATTATGTGTAATGTAATTATGTGTAATGTAATTATGTGTAATGTAATTATATGTAATGTAATATAGTATCTGTTTTGTGTGTGTAGTCGAGCCGCTTATTCGTGTGAGTAGCCCAGTAGTGCTGCGCGCGGTCGACACGCAGGTTTCTCTGCAGTGTTACGTGGAAGCTTCGCCCAAATCTCTCAACACTTGGCAGCGTGGGAAATCGCAAGCAGGTAGGTGAAGTTACAACATATACAACAAATACTAGCTCTCAAACGGTCTCTTTTCTATTACATCATTCAGGTTATCATATTTCATATATGTTCAAAAATAGATAAAGTCTGGGTATAAAAAAGCCATTATAATTTTATTTTATTAATCTTACAGTGGGCGTATATTAAGTTTTATTTAATTGGTTTTCCTTTATTATATATAGTAATTTGCAGAACATCGGTTCTGCATATATTTACAACTATATTGGGTCGCTGGTGTTTTAAAGTGCTGGAGCGGCGACCCTGACCCGGAAAGCGTAATGCGGGTAGACCCCCGACTAGGTGGACCGATGACCTGGTGAAGGATGCGGGCAAACGGTGGATGTAGGCGGCCCATAGCTGCTCGTTGTGGCGATCATTGGAAGACGTCTATATCCAGCAGTGGACGTCTGTGGGCTGATATGATGATGATGATGATATGAGAAAAGTCAAAGTCAATTTGATAAAGATTAACGATAGCTAATTTAAAACTTAATTTTCTATAAAGTTCGGTGTATTGGTGGTGTAGTGGTTTTAGAGACGGCTTACGATCGAAGGGTCGTGGGTTCGATCCCGGTCCCGTACCACTGAGTTATTATTTGTAATTCATTTACGGTCTACATTGTAGACACCAATGTACTCAATGGAGAAGGAAAACTTCGTGAGAAAACTTGCATATTCACATGGGTATGTGAAGTCTACCAACCCGCACTAGGCTAGCGCGGTAGACTACGGCCTAATCCCTCTCCTGATCAGGGGAGGTCCGTGCCCCTGTAGTGGTGACGTTACGGACTGGGGATGATAATGTTCGGTGTCATCATTGCTTTTAATTTTTAATACTTTTCTGTAATATTTTGCAATGAAAGAATGAATTGCCTTGTACTAAAACTTTTATTTACTTTCAATAGGTGGCAAGTTATTAAATGGTTCCAAGTACATCATATCTGAAGAGATACTGAATGAGTACGCGCTGAAGATGAACTTGGTCATCAATAATCTCAAGAAGAGCGATTTTGGGGAGTATATCTGTGCAGCCGCCAATGCATACGGCAAAGCAGAAGGCACCATCATCTTAAAAGGTAAAACTACTATTTACTAATTATTTACTATTAATGTTTTCAAAAGCGCTTCCATAATTTAAGTAAAAACATAAAATATGAATTTTAAAATTGATATAAATATCAATTAATAAAAAAGTTACAATTAATTAACACGAGAATATGAAAATCATTTTTGTTACCTTTCGTTGAAAATTGTTGTAATATCTAGTTAAAACTAGATATTACAACAATTTTCAACGAAAGGTAACAAAAATGCTTTTCATATTCTCGTGTTAATTAATTGTAACTCCTTTAATTTCTTCATTAAAATCTTAAGATGTAATGAACGGTTAAATTTATAAATTGTTTTATGATTTTTTACATTGTAGGGACAAATAACTGAATTCATTTTTAGAATGTATTGATAAAATTTTACTAGTAAATGTCACGAAAATTTCTCAAAAAATGTTAAATCAGGGGCAGTGTGTGTTTGAAAGTCACAGACGTAATTTAAATGTTTTGCTTTCTTTTTCAACAGAGACACCACAGAGGACTACGACGACAACAACGACAACTACGACGACGACCACAACAACAACGACGACCCTTCCACCACCGACGACAACGGCGTTGGTAACAACGCGCACTCCGAAGCGGCAGCTCAAGAAACCGCACGACCGCGGCAACCAGAACGCGCTCGATGCAGACAGACGACAAACGGAGCTCAATAACGCTTTCAACTTCTACAACATCGCTTACGGAACAGCTAACAATACGCAGAACGAATACGCTGTGCGCACAGAAAGGCAGAAAGTACGCCCGACGGTCACTACGCGACAGTACATCGTGTATAGTGGAGCGTCTCAAATAAATTCTTTCTTACTCATCACATTCCCAATTGTGAAACTTGTCATATAGAATTAAATTTATCCATAAAGTCAGTAGTATTATGTGAGTCACTTTATTTGAAACTAGCTATTACCCGTGGCGTTGCTTGCGTAGATATTTTATCAAATCAGATATATATCTGATTTATACCTCTCCGTAGGTGTGCACAATAAATTACCAAAATTTAATCGTAATCTGATGAATAGTGTAGGACACAAACGAAAATACGACACAAATAAATATAAATTGATCTTTATAGAAAAGATATTTATATGTAGATGATTAATAAGTATTATTGTAATACATAAATATTACACATCTCAATCTTTAAATAAAGTGACGAAATATAATTAGTAAATTAGTATAAATAAGTAGCGATAAAATCATGGCTGTTGAATTCTATATATATATTAAGATGTGGTATTTGGATGTCGTTATAAACATTTTAGCGCATCTAGAATTAATATTGTTATTATATAAAAATACATAATTTGGGAGATGTTGAATAAAATACTTAGTGACAGCCTCAAAATGTAATTGAAGACAATAAGGTAGAACAACAATATTGTAAGTTCGGCTGATTTTGTTGCACAGATTTGAAAAAAAAATATGATGTAACATCTAGAATACTTGAAAATATCAGTGTGATCATATCAATCGGCATATTATATTAAATAAATATAAATGTTGTGTAAGGTACAGAATGATACGAAGCGACATGCAACATTTAAATTCCGTGTTGCTTACATTTTTATTATTCTTATAATAATTGTTATTCTTATAATAATTATTATGCTATACAATTCTCAGTCGTCATATAGTTTGTATTTTTAAAAATAATGATATAAGTAATGAATAATATGTGACAATACTATTGTAAACATTATGTATACATATATAGCATTAATATAATATTTAGAGACCAAAATTTATTTTTGCCGTAACTTTTATTAACATCATTTATTAACATATTATATTATTAACATCATTTTACGGAGCTATTGCATTTTAACCATGTGCAATTTAATACACTTTACAATACACTTTAATATTGCATAAATTATATATCATATAGGTACAACGAAAATATTTTACGTGACATTTTTTCATATTAGGTTACTTTGATTTATCCCGGTAAATTTTAATTTTATAATACCAATCTTTTCACAACTACGATCGCTGCAACCCTATTGAAAGACAGAGGTTATAAAGTTTTAAAATTTATTGCGATACGTTTCGTTAAATATAAATATGAGTTTAAGACGTGAAATTTAAAAAATCTCAGTTAATCATCAAATACTTTGAATTTCGCGCTGCATATTATAATATGAACAAAATGGAGTTTAATGTTTTATTGGGACAATAAATTCATATAAACTAGAAAAATGTATTTATACCATTACCTTACTAACTTTTTACATTTAAAACATGTTAGAATATACAACTTAACATTTGTAATAATAAATTTATGTCTTCCGGGTAGTAAGTTATAATAAAATTGATCGGCTCATTCATGTTTATGAGATCAAGTTATTAGTAGAGAGAGTTCCTTTTGGACTTAACAGTAAATAGTTAACGTAGATTTATTGTAAGCGACGAGAAAGAATTTATTTTAGGAATAGCGGGGAATGTAAAATGTGTTTTAATAATAATTAATTCTATTATAATAATAGTGAATTGAATGTGTATTTAGTAATAAATATGAAATTGTTTATTGACATAATTGTGTACTGTTTATGTTCTCATGGATAAACACAATTTTTATGTATTTTTAAACATTTAATAATTAATTATTCTGTATGTGTGATTTTTTTGATCGCGTGTGAAGTCTGCTAGCATACGTTAGGCCAATGTGGTGCACAACAGCTAAATTCCTTTCATTATGAGAGAGGACCCGTGAGTTGCAGTGGGCCAGTAAATAAATTGATGATGATGATAAAACAGTTTTGCAATAATATAACTATCGTAGCGAGTAGTATTCTTTATTATTATCATCAATTTTTTGGCCCATATTATATGGTCACTAGGTGAACGCTAGGTGGACTGATGATCTAGTGGAGGTCGCGGGCAATCGGTGGATGCAGACGGCTTATATCCGCTCGGTGTGGCGATCGTTAGAGAAGGCCTATGTCCAGCAGTGGGCGTCTGTGGGCTGCCATGATGTTAATTACATTGTCATATTCTCGTATATGTATATGATCCATTTGAAGGAGGCGAAAAATTAAGGTTCACACTATTAGTTCGAAATAAAAACTTATATTATCATTTACTACCATTGAACAAGGCAAGAAAAATGAAGTATTTATAAAAAAAAATATATGTGACAATGTCATGTATGACGTTATCGAATTCGTTTACCAAACTCATTTCGTACCAACACCAATCTATGATAACCCATAGATAAAATGACAATATAATCTATAAATGATATTTTATGTAGTCTCTCATTATCATAAATATCATTATCATATCATTCCACAGTAGTCCGTTGTTGGACACAGTCTTTCTCTGATAACCGCCGCACCGAGCAGCTATGAGCCGCCTGCATCCACTGATTGCCCGCGACCTTCATCAGGTCATCGGTCCATCTATATGGGGTCTACCCGCATTACGCTTTCCGGTATTGAAGTATTTTTTTTATGATAATTTAATTATTGGTACATTAAAAGGCGACATTTGCTTCACATCTTCACAGCAGGCAAATATCTTGGTGATCGCAGTAGATCATCGTTGAACGTTGATGGCCTTCGTATCTCAAAGTTAAGGAGTGTCGCGTCGCTGTTATTATGACAGTGTCATAGTATATCTGTTTATATCTCTTTATACTTAATTATATGTAATTCATTAACTGATTACGTTAATATGAAAGACATTTTTTTTGATATTTGGTTTTGTGATTTCACGTTTCACGTTTTGTGATATTGGTGCTGATTCTGTTGTAACAGAACTTAACTAAATTTAGTCCCTCCTTATCTTTTTTTAATGTCAAACGCTAAAACGAAGTAGCTACAATTTTGGTGCTGTCAGTTTCGTTTAGAAACGTCAAAATTAAAAGATTTAGATGCGATCTCCGAACACATGGACTAAAGATATGCAAAACGCAACATTTTTTGAACCATTTGACAGAAACGTCGGTCAATCCTCGCTATAAATGTTTGCTATCTGGTTTTGGCGTTTAACATTAGAAAAAGATAGGGAGGGACTAAATTTATTTATGTTACAACAGAATCAGCACTTTTATTATACTCTTGGTTTATGATAAATATAATATATGTAATATAATTACCGAATGTATTTATATTCACACCGGCCGAGTTATTCATTAAAGTTATTTTTTCTTAATTTTATTAAACTTCTTCAACAGTGCATAGCATCTCCGACATTGAATGAATAATGTATTTTTCTAATTATAATATTATAATGCATTTTATGCTTTCTTTGTTTACATTTGTTGGTAATAAAATAAATAGTTGATCGTATTATTTTTGTATATTGATATTATAATATGTAGTACAGTGGTTATTTGCCATACATTGTAATAAATATATATTTGGTTGTTTCATTTATTAGTTATTTTAACCAAAGTCTAGACCAGAGAGCCTCAAAATTTACGTCTCGTAAACCGCTGGCCATGTTTTTCGATTTTGGGTAAACTCCATGTATAACTAATACTGATTTTTTGCAAATTCATCTATTAAAATGGTATTTTCGGCATCTGGTATCTTTGAAAAATTTTAATTTTTAATGTAGTGTAGTAATCTGCGACCCCCAAGGGTCGATAGGCCCATTTTGGGTATCAGTGGTTTAGACGTTGCAAGTTGAAAAAAGAGCAGTGTTTTTATTTAATCTCTCTTCACATTTTTATATGCATATTTCATCATATAAATAATTTCTAGAAGGATCGAATGACAATAAACATGACAATCATTGTATATAATAAAAATTATGTTAAATAACGGTTTAATATTATTAAATACAACTATTTATCAATGTTAACATTAAGATGTTGATATCATTTTATGACATTTTAAAATAAAAATTGTAATCAAACTATTTAGTGGCTGTTGTTATTTTTATATTTATTTATTTACACTGCATACACTATTGGTATATAGGCGGATTTAATTCCTCGGGCATTTCTACTAGTTCGACCTTCAGATGGTGCTGATAAATAATAGTATCATATAAGGTAGGTGAAGTATCTGATGGAAAATGAGAGGGTATGAAACACAAGCTTAACTAAAGCTTACGTAATTCACTAATAGATAGATGTCATATATGCATATATAAATATAGGATACAAAATAGTCAAAATAGTCTAACATATAAAGTAATAATTTATTTATGAATATACAAATATAATAAACTCTGAATTTATTGAGATGATTCTGCCATTTCACACCGAAGAAATTAACGAACTTTAATTTTAAATGAGTAACGTGTGGTATACTTCCTTACTGCAAGCAGCAGTGAATTCCAAAGAAGGACAGATTGAACCGGAAAAGAGGTTCGGATAAAACCAGATCTATGGGAAGGACAACGAAGGAGAAGATTATTTGTAGGCTTACGTAAGCTTCTATCGTGTGTAGAATATAAATACTGAAATCGAAGAGTTATAAAGGTAAGAGCGGTAGGAGACATTAAGAGAGTATAAAGAATAGTGAGTGCATGTAACTCGGAACAACTTCCATTCTTATTTACGTAATTTTTTTTTAAAGACGATTCCCGCATTAGGATTAATTCCTGTGTCGCGAGGACTTTACGAACATTCAAATAACGGAAACACAGAACACCCAGACTCAGAACAACAATTTGTGGTTTACACAAAGTTGTTGTACCGTGTGGGGATCGAACCCACAACACTCGACAGCGCAGTGGACGCTTAAACCACTGCGCCATCCGTGCAGTCAAATATATAGTGTTAGTCTATAAAGAGCTGTGCTTTGGATATCCCTGTGAGATAACATCTCATCATCATCATCATTTCAGCCCGTCGCTGTCTACTGCTAAACATAGGCCTCTCCAATCGAATTCCAGCGCGACCGGTCCGTAGCCACCTGCATCCAATGAGACCCAGCTATCTTATAACATCTGCAATGAAGTAATCCGCATGAGAACCAGAGGCTTCAACGTGTCTCAAAGGATTGCAAAGCCTAAGTGGCAGTGGGCGGGGTGGGTGCATAGCTTGTAGAACCGATGGAAGTTGAGAACCTAGTGTTGGAGTGGCGACCCCGGACCAAAAAGCTTAGTACGGTGTCCACCATGGGGGTTGACCTAATTAAGATCGTGAGCAATCAATGGATGCAGACGATCCATAGCCGCTCGGGATGGCGATCATTAGAGGAAACCTATGTCCAGCAGTGGACGTCTTAGGGCTGGTATGATGATGAGCGTTAGTCTTCATTTTTTGTGTTAGTCTTTCTCTTCGTAATTTTGTCACAACTTGAGCGCGAAGGTTGTTATCCAAGATTATTTTCATAGCTCCCCACGCTACCCTTTGCGAATCTCCATTATTTTATGTTACGTTAGGTGATCGTGTCTAAATTACATATTAAAATGGTTAACTGATCTAAATATTGGCCGTGGCGAGTGTTGAATGCCGACTATTGACTAGTCAACGACTTGATATATTTTCACTCCTTTAGTAACAAACTAAATTAAAACTATAGCACCCACCGTTATTGAACGGTAAATAAAGTACGTTATTGAAGTAAATAAAGTAAGCCGTTGTCTCTTTCTAACGATTGATCTGCATCAATATGCAGATCAATCGTTAGAAAGAGACAACAGGTTACTTTATTTACTTCTTTGTTAGTATAAATTCTATGGCGGCATATTGTTATGTCTTCATACAATTTACACACTATACATAATTTATACACTGTTATGTGACTCCATTTCTTTCCGTGGGCGTTGTAAAAACCAGCTGAGAGATGCACCAGGATGATGAGCAGTAGTGTTATACTGTTATTGATCAAATGCTACTACGATCTCAAAGACGCCTGCCCAGCGTGGGTTATGACAAATCTCTCCTAATTAGGAGGAGGCCCATCTCCAGTAGCAAACTTCAGTGGGCTGATGGTGATAATGATGATGACTGCTAGCGCTGCCACTGTGACTGCCTATTATGTCTGTATACTCCGATCTGGTTAACTTGCGTGGAATGTGTCTGTGACGGATTCAAGTCTCCTTCTGACATTACATTACGTTACGTTACGTTATTACATTGTCCTACTAATTGTTATTTTATTTACGGAGTAGTTCTTATCTAATCTAGATGTTCGAACCGTGTTCACACTATGAATTTGTATCATCTGACAACGTTGAATTCGTACGCCGAATGTGGTTCTTCGAGTATCCGTTTAGACGCTGAAGCGCTGTACAGCGTTTTCTTAAAAAAAAATATTGTAGTTGGAATTACGTTGCGACGAAAAACAATATGGGTAACAGCAACATGGTGAACGTTTCATAGGATAATTTAACGAAGAACATATATAGGCCAACTAATCACCATCGTATAAACGGGACTGGCAGTTATGTAATGTATAGCAGGATAAATAAATTAGTACTACTTTACGGACCACTAATTAGCCTTGTTTTACGGACTGCGGATTATCCTAATGGTCCGCAGTGAGCACTTCGAATGGGGTTCATTTTTTAAGCTAGTGTAATATTTATAACGAGTTTTGTTTTGATATTTGCAATGAGATTAATTGGATATTTGACTCAATAATTGTATTAGTGTAACTTCGAAAGTCAATGGTGCTAATTCTACTGTAATAGAACTTAATTAAATTTAGTCTTTCCCTATCTTTTTCTAATCTCAAACGCCAAAATGAGATAGCTAGTACCAATATATATTACTGTTAAACAATTCAAAAAATGTTGCATTTTTGCGTATATTTAGACCATATTTATTTTATGCGTATATTTGTGACCGAGGTCACGTCATAATATTTTCATTTTGACGTGTCTAAGCGAAACTGATAGCACCAAAATTGTAGCTATCTCGTGTTGGCGTTTGACATTAGACAAATATAGGGAGAGACTAAATTTAGTTAAGTTCTGTTATCACGGAATTACCACCAACATTGCCCAAGAAAGCAGTCTTGGTCTTGTATGTAAGATTGGCAGAAAGATAACAAGAATGGAGACGAGCTTTGAGTCATTATTATCAGTATATTATTAGTAGTAGTAGTATATTATTATCAGTATATTATTAGTAGTAGTAGTATATTATTATCAGTATATTATTTGAGTCATTATTATCAGTATATTATTATTAGTAGTAGTATATTATTATCAGTATATTATTTGAGTCATTATTATCAGCCGTAGGCTTCAGTTAGCTCTATATAAAAATTGAAAAGCCCTAATATGTGACTTGATAAGAAGAGGACCCGGCCCCATAAGTAGGGATTGAGTCTTGTGAGGCTCGTGCGACTCTTGTAAGTGCAAATCTGGGTATGAAAGAACAATATTAATATTAAAACCTGATTTACTTGTGCAAGATTAAAACTGGGTGAGTTTCAGCTCGGTCTTGCTTATGCAACTCTACTAAATCCTGCTTTTCTGGTGCAAAGCCAAGACTGGGTAATTCTTTTCTGTGTCTTGCATAATCAATATTATCGAGAGTATGAGCCTTTTTATCGCGAATTAAATCGTGCATAGGCATCACAGGCCACAGGGGTAATCTGTGGAAGGTATTCGACTAAAAAAATCGAGGTAGCTTAGATCGACACTTGTTAGAGGCTTTTAGTCAGTAGACTTTAACGGTCTTAGACACTTGTTAGAGACTTTGCAATCATACTGACTTTATCGGTCTTTCCGAGTGCCAGAAACATTGGACTAGCCTTCAGGGGACCTCAAGGCTATTATAACAAGATGCACATTATTTTTAATATAATATTTAAGCTAGTACTCTACTTCAATCCCACCCAATGGTAAGTGGCGATGTTACCTAAGGATGTAAAACGTATTAGCTTAAATAAACGTATTAGCTTACAATAAAAACCTATTCACTCTTGTCTTAAAAACACGTATATACATTATAATCGGACGGAAATACTGACGCGGGATGACAATTCCTCTTTGGCTGCGCGTATTATGGACGTACAAACAAATCGCTTCGTACGGGTGGCAATGTCAGGAATGTCTACGAAATAGGGGTGATACAGGTGCCTTCTTCCTTTCCAGAGACCATTTTAATTGGAACCAGCGCTCATTGCACTTAATATTATTATCGTGTCTGTCTGAGTTTCACATTGTCCTTGTAATTCAAGACTGTATAAGATGTGGTCTTGAAAACTATGTAATTTTATTTTTACCTTTTTTCTTGGTAAAGATTCTTTTATTCAAATTTAATTAATCTGAATTTGCAATCATTGTGAGTAATTTTTTTTCATCATTATCATCATCATCTCCAGTCCATATCGTCCTCCACGGACCTCCCCTGATAAGGAGGAGGATTAGGCCCTAGTCTACCGCGCTGGTATGGTGCGGGTTAGACTTTACACACTCATGCGGGTATGCAGGTTTCCTTACGAAATATTCCTTCTCTGTTAAATATATTGGTATCTACAATGTAGATCGTACATGAATTAGAAAGAACTCAGTGGTACGAAACCAGGATCGAACCTACGACCTTTCGATTGCAAGCTGTGTCTAGCACCACTGCACCACCAATGTACGAGTTTAGATAAACGTCAATGGCTCGGATACAAACACTTGTGTTTATCACATAAAGTTTGTCCTTACCAAGATTCAAAATAAGGGCCTATTACCAATTGACTATATTTTGACTATTTAAAAATTAGTGCTAATTTAGTTAACGCAATGTATTGGGCTGCACCGCCAGGTATACAATGGTAGCATTACCATGGTCATCGGTTCGCGGGCCTCGGTGAGGAGGCAGTTCGAACTTTTGTTTTAACTTTGAAAAAAAAAATTGTGCGACCATCATTGCAAGGCTATTTTGATGAAATATCACACGCAGCCTGTTAAAATGGTCCTATTTTTAAACAAAAGTATCTGTTTATGGCAAATTCAATAATGGATAATTTATACATCAAACAGTCCTACTTAGTATTCGTTTCTCATCGTATTTACAAAAACACGTTTTCAAATTTTATTTTAAATAAATTGCTATAAAAGTTTAAAAGATAAAAAACTCGATATACAAACTAACTATATATTACTAAAAAACATCAAAAGGTTTTAGGTACTGCAATACAAACGATTGAATTACGTTATAAGGACATCTACAAATCAAATCAAGCGTTCAATTCTTTTTCGAATTTCTTTACGCGTAGTTGAGTTTTTCTATCATTTTAACAAAGATTTTTTTAAATTATATTATGTATCTTTTAACNTTACGACTCCCTGGGAAGTGAGGGGGTGGTGACCATGGTATTCTAAAGCCGTCACCACACGGCAAACTCAACGGTCATATCTAAACTCGAATGATATTTATTATGCGAAACAGTTATAACCCAATGTGGGGTTGGCACATCAAAGGGTCAAAGGGAGTCTGTTTACTGTTCCATTTCCTCACAATGAAGACAAGAGAAAGTATTATTATTTTAATACAATCTTAAATAATTTTAATTAAAAAAATGGTGTAGGTACTTAAATAAATTGTTA
>WUAW01015655.1:29623-41534 GCA_017165845.1 Thaumetopoea pityocampa | reverse complement strand
AACGAACTTGGCTACACTGTACATATGGAAATAACGAACGATGTTGGCAACACTGTACACGTGGAAATAACAACACTGTACATATGGATAGATAGATTATATCGTAAAACGTACTTGGTCAGCGTGCAGCGATATCCATTGGTCTCTGCGAGGCGGCTGTTGCACTTTCTTGTCTTGTTCGTGATCACAGTCGAACCACAGACCACGGATGTAGAATTTCAAATCCAATGTCGGCATGTCGCATATTACCTGTGCGAAAAAAATAATACATTCAATAAGAATAGCTTAGAACGGAACTGAAATTTTTTCTTGTAGTAGGGCCTTTTTATCAGATCACATTCGACACTATTATTAAACCAGATAATATATTTTGTTTTTTCAAAGTTAGAACAGCACAATCGAACAACTCTTTTCANGAAGAAGGCAACACTGTACATATGGATAGATAGATTATATCGTAAAACGTACTTGGTCAGCGTGCAGCGATATCCATTGGTCTCTGCGAGGCGGCTGTTGCACTTTCTTGTCTTGTTCGTGATCACAGTCGAACCACAGACCACGGATGTAGAATTTCAAATCCAATGTCGGCATGTCGCATATTACCTGTGCGAAAAAAATAATACATTCAATAAGAATAGCTTAGAACGGAACTGAAATTTTTTCTTGTAGTAGGGCCTTTTTATCAGATCACATTCGAAACTATTATTAAACCAGATAATATATTTTGTTTTTTCAAAGTTAGAACAGCACAATCGAACAACTCTTTTCAGTTACTAAATATTTATCTATCTAATTTAATCACGAAAAAGAAGACAATTTCACGATTTACTGTGACTAATAAATTTATCCAAACGAAGACTGACAGAGAAAATATTTTAATCAGAACAAATAGTTCATTGAGAATTCGTTCAGACCTATAAAGTGCTACATTTTATGAATCGCACTCGTGCAGGTCAAGTAGTGTCGGGTCAAGTGTGCCATGTCGGGATTTCCCATGTAGCAGAAAACCGAAATTCATGCGGGCGGAGCCACGGGCAAAAGNTGCACTCGTGCAGGTCAAGTAGTGTCGGGTTAAGTGTGCCATGTCGGGATTTCCCATGTAGCAGAAAACCGAAATTCATGCGGGCGGAGCCACGGGCAAAAGCTAGTAATTTTATAAATTAACTTACCCTGTGTATTTGTTCAATGTGGTTCTCTTCAAACTCTTTCCTCAAATACTTGGCCAATGTCTCATAGTTCTTCAAGCAGACCATCTTCAGGCCATTCAACATGGTGCACGGTTTGTTCGTGTCCCGGGACATGTGAGAGAACATGTAGAGGTGTTGGGAATCTATGTGAGGTAACGTGGTCAGGGGAGAGTCGGTAGGCCATCGGGCTTGGACGATGGACTGCATCAGCATTTGGCAAGAGAGGCAGACGGAGAGCCAACCGTTTTCAGCTGATGTGTCGATCATTGCCTGTCAAAATAAGACTTATTGTGAAGACATCGATTTGTGGCGTCAACATAATAACGAAGTTTATGAAGTATCGATTCGTAATATCGATAAAGAGAGGAGTATAATAGATCAAATTTAGTGTTACCTATGCAAATTTGAAGCGAGACTGCGCGACAAATCAAAACTGGGTGACAATTTTGATCTTGCAGCAGTAAATCAGATTTTAGTATTGGCATTGTTTCTGCATACCCAGTATACTACAACAGTCTCGCAAGATTTAATCACTATTTATCAAACTAGGTTCTGTTCTTACCGAGTGACAAATTGTTATCTGTTCAGCGTTTATGTGAAACTAGCTAAAACCTGCGGCTTCGCTATGTGGTGATGATAATGATTCATAGCCTATCTCCATTCTTGTAGTCATTTTTGGCATATGCTCATAAAATTTGTTCCGCACTCAAACGGTTAAGGGAGGTCCGCGCCCCTGTAGTGGGGACAAATACGAACTGTGGATATAGATTGACTGCACGGATGGCGCAGTGGTTTAAGCGTCCACTGCGCTGTCGAGTGTTGTGGGTTCAATCCTCATACGGGACAACTTTGCGTTTAAAGTCCCCGCGACACAGGAATTAATCCTAATGCGGGAGTTATAAGTTAAAAAAAAAAAGATGATATTCACAAGTGTTCCCAAATAAAGCGACGAACCGAAATTGTATGACACAAGCAGNAGTTAAGGGAGGTCCGCGCCCCTGTAGTGGGGACAAATACGAACTGTGGATATAGATTGACTGCACGGATGGCGCAGTGGTTTAAGCGTCCACTGCGCTGTCGAGTATTGTGGGTTCAATCCTCATACGGGACAACTTTGCGTTTAAAGTCCCCGCGACACAGGAATTAATCCTAATGCGGGAGTTATAAGTTAAAAAAAAAAAAGATGATATTCACAAGTGTTCCCAAATAAAGCGACGAACCGAAATTGTATGACACAAGCAGTATTGGAATAGAGTTTATTGTAAACGTCACGAGTTACCTGAAGTATCCTGATGGTCTGGTCGAGGACGGACTTGGTGTCGGTCAAATAATCGGTGTTCGGCAGCTGCACCCTGGTCATATGAGCTTGCAGTAACAGGAACGCCTTCACGTTGGAAGAGTCCAGGCTCAGGGGGTCCACCGGTAGTCGACATTGCTGTGACAGTTCACTGACGCAAAAAAATGATATTAATTTTTAGAGGTTTGATGGAGCAAGAGTTACCGTGAGAGCACTTATGTGGCATTGGTGTAATAATAATATTATTCTGGACACTTTTATACATATTGATCGAGTCTGAAACTAGGATTCCCTGGGTCCCGGGTAAAAGACAACGACATTCCTCTATAAACTTCTTGGAGTGTGAAGATGCCCTATGGAGTTGCCAATCGCTCATAATACTTCGTTTGTAGGATGCCCACATATTGGCAAATTGCGATTGCTCCTACGATGATCAATTGAAGTGGTAATCGGCGAATCACGTGATAACGAGTCACGTCCCGACAGTGTACAGCGGATCTCTCAGCTGTTGGACCAATGACCTGGAGAAATTCTTGAGTGAAATTTGGATGTAAATAACTTAAAATTGTAAATCTGGCAGTGAATGTCTTCAGTAAGTGTAAGTAAAACGCTCACCCATTAAGTAAATCCTCATTGTGTCGCACCGGCAAAGTCGCGTACTCCTCGCAGTCGGCCAACACGCGCAGTAAATCGTCCGTGTTCATGTTGCTCTGTAGGTTGCGGCAGAAGTGCGCCATCGTCTTGTACGAGAGGTAGTAGTAGGACGCGATGCGGCCCATCCAAGTGCAGTGCACTGTGCGCAGGTCCTGAACACAGATTTAACCAGCTAAATTTTGAAAGTGGTCTATGAGAAAAAAAGTCTGGGAACCTCTGATATAGACGGAAATTCATTATCGTTAAATATTGTAGCATAGCCCTAAACAGTTCAAGGTGGTCTCATCTACTGTTAAATAGTGGTAATTAATGCCCTGTCGTTCACGCGAGAACGACAGTTGACTAGCGCTATCTCACTCGTACAGAAACGATTTGAAAATTCTAGTAATAAGGGCTAAATACAATCAACAATACAGAACAATCTCGGGTTTTTGAGAGGAAGATTCAACTATTATATACAGGACGGCGCACACGCCGACGGAGTGTATACGAGTATTCGGTTACGCGATTCGGAAACGCTATAATAAACGGTGAACAATGCGATACTAAGTGCTATAGGGAGTGCGATACTGGTACAAAAACGATTAGAGTATTAAATCGAGTATTAGTGTTGTGGATTGCTAGTGTTGTGTTACTGGTGCGAAAATAAAGTGTGTACGGTGTAGTGTTGTCAGTTTTATTAACGTCGGGAACCCGCAGCTCGTAACAGTATCATCACACAAGAACATCTTTTGCCAAAACACAATTTAATGCCAAGTCAGCACTCCTTTATAAACACATTAATATAAAATGATTGATATACATAAATAAAAAAAATCGAGAATGTAAAAGATCTGTGACACACACATACACGCACACGCACACCCACAACCACACACACCCACCCACAACCACACACACACCCACACTTCAACAACAACACGTTTATTCGAGCTTCACGCAAAAACCAGTCAGTAGATTTCGTTCATACTGTTGGAGTCAGTTTTCAAAGTACTATTCCAACATGTTTATACTGCATGTTTATGTGTATACTGCAGCATGTTTCATCAAAATTGGTCCAGTGGAACTAAAGATACAGTTTGATCTCCGTTTCGGTAGTCATATGGTGAGAGAGCTCAACTAAAAATGTTTTACTGATTTTTTTGTAAATCTATAATTATTTCGGGACTTTTCATTCAGTGCGTAAACCAACATTCAAACGGACGGAGTTGCGCGGGAAACCTAGTATACACATAAAACTGTAATGTCGTGACTAGTCAACATTTCCTTCGTGACTGCCGCCCGATACGAATCGTGATGTCTACTAAGTTGGTATTGTATACGTGGTTAAATTCTCCATACCTCCTCGATCTCCAGACAGTTGGCGTCGGCCAGAGCATCCAGCGACGTCTGGACCAAATTGGACAAGTAATAGTTGACATCCTGCGGTTCAGTACTCTCCAAGTTATAATACGACGGATTCTTCAGTAAGCGTCTGAAGAAATAGGTCCATGTCATATAGTCTAGTATGTCTTGTTTCGTTTGAACGGTACCTGTAAACAATTTGCTTATAAATGACGAAGTTATGAGGTAACAAACATTTAAAAAAATACAACCGAATTGACGATAAATGTTAGCAGGGATTGGACAGCGAGAATGAAACAATTTATACATATTAAATTGTTATAAGTATCATTATTACAATCAAGCCAGTGAGACTAGATCAGTAATAACGAACTGATTAGATTGATTGATAACTGATTAGATCAGTCTCTTCTTTATGGGATTAGATACTGCGATTGAATCCCGATAGGGGTAAATTTATATGATAAGCAGGAATATTTGTGCCTACCCTTCAAGAGATTTATCTATATATGTATCAATATCTATCGATATATCGCACTCCTGGATAGAAAACGTTTTCAACAGAAATCAAGACTTTAGTGAAACCTTATTTTCTGATCTCATCTGCCGGTAGCAAGGTGCAAGTGTTCATATAGGGAAAGTGACTTTTAAAGTTATTGCGTTTTGCGTTTGTATTGGCAATTGAACGCAGTGACTAAAACCGGAGTAAACCAGTTTGCGCTAGTTACCACGTGCCACGTACTCTCCCATCAGTCGCTTATAAGTAGAGGTTGAAGTTAATTATACATAATAAATTACGTTTAATATGTATAATATTATGTATATAAAGAAATAGTAATAATAATAAATAAATAAAGTTTAAAAGGCGTTATTATATAGTAGACAAATAAATAAAGAGCAAATAATAATATGGTCAAGGATAGTTTTGTTTATAAGCATAAAATAAAGAAATAATCGATTATAATTAGAAATTGAGTTATTGTAAAAATGTGAATATTCAATGTTTAAAATAAAGAGACAAATCAAGGGCCCTGACATACATCAGGGGAATGCGGCCGGCCATAGCAGAGCTATGGCCATAAAAAAATATTATGTACCTATGTACGTATAAGAATAAAAAAATGTAAACGTTTAATAAAAAAATTATGTCAGGGAGTATTTGGTCTTTTAGCCTGTCCGGCAAATAGACTTAAGTACACGGGTAAGCGACCGCGGCCCCCCGAGCTAATACTGTCTTCATTCTCCTTCTGAGATAGTAATATCCTATATCCTATAGTCCTTCACCTAAATTCCATATTCCTTTCTCAATACACCTTTCCCACCTCATCCTCTTTCCTTTCCTCGCATTACACCGTGGGAATGCAATGAGGAACTTTTAATACTTTTGAACCTCATAAAATGGCGGCGTCGTGGTTCGCCACCCGACACGTCTCATTGCCCGCGGAGGCGAAGTGTGGACTGCGGATAGCCACTTTGCTACATTAAACGATCGTAGCAGGTGGAAAGATGTGGTCTCTGCCTACCCCAATGGGATATCGGTGTGAGTGTATGTATGTATGTAAACGTATTAATTTATTTATCTGCTGACCGTACACTACTACAAAATCAAAAACGTCTCCAAACTGATTTGGTTGGCTGTATGTTCGATCCGAGCGTCAGTCGGTCCAGATAGTGGGGGATTTGATAAAGACAATAATAGTAATTATAGGGTTATATGAGGGGTACGGTGAAAAATATGTGACAACACAATTCTATTATATTTATATATACAAAATTATAACATACATCGCGTTGTTTGGTGCCGGCACAATAATAGCGTCTCTATCTTTCGCAGTGAGGACCAGCCGAGTAATGCTTCAGGATATTGGGCAACAGCCTTATGTTGCGATTCAACTAACAATTGCTGTGATCACCAAAACCCCCGCCCAGTCACGGTGAAGTCTGTAGATTTCTGTAGATGGCATCTACATAAATTTACGGATTTATGAGCTTTTTTAAATACTGATTTTCGCAAAAGCTAAATCTAACTATTTAAAGCGGCTAGATTAGCTTCGAATCTAATCCACAAGACGAATATTTTGTTAAATTACATGAGAGACAGCTCTTTTGTGCACAGCTGAAACCAAAGCTTCTTAACTTTATGAAAAACAGTGTAAAGTAAAAGTGCCGACTAAAAGGTGCTGAATGACAATCTCGCTTTAACCTCATCAAAGGCTAGGGCCGGCACTGCTAAGCACGATCCGCGATCAAAAGGTTGCGGCTTCGATTCCGGTTCCGTATTATTGGGTTATTTCAAATTTATGTCCGGTCTAAATTGTAGACACCGGTGTAGTCAATTGAGAAGGAAAACTTCGTAAGGAAACTTGCATGCTCACATGAGTGTGTGATGTCTACCAACCTGCACTAGGTCAGCGTGCTAGACACTATGGTCTACTCCTAATCCCTTCTTGTTGAGGGGAGGTCCGTGCCCCTGTAGTAAGGACGAATATGGATTGGGGACGGTGATGAAGCGTCAGTTTTCAACATACCAGCAACAACCTCAGCGTTGAGATGGTCGGGCAACACATCTAATAGACTGGACTCAACTGGGAACGGTTCGTACAGGAATTTCTTATAGAAGTTCTTCTTTTGGTCATGTACTAGGACCACTGCCACACCTTGGTTGTCGTACTGAAAATATACAATCTAATTAACTGACTGTTCTACTGTTTTATCGTGTACTAGCTTTTAACCGTGGCTCCGCCCGCGTGAATGTCCATTTTCAGCTACATGGACAATCCCGAAATAAACATAGATTTATATAAAAAGCCTTCCACTTTTACTTGAGCTCTCGTACCATAGCGGCGGCTACTAAAACAGGGACCAAGCTGAATCTACAATTCTATTGGACCGATTTTGATGACACATACCGCAGTATTTAAGTCGGAATAGTACCTTACCTAAGACTGTAATAGTTTGACCAAAATCTACCTGTTGGTTTTTGCATGAAGCTCTAATAAACAAACAATCAAACATTGACGGATTTGGTTTCAGAAACCCTTAATTAGTCGATGTGAGTAGTTATTTTTAATAGGTTTGATTTAAAAATTTGAGAAAACGAGTATATGCGAAAAACGAGTAAGACAAAGTAAATTTAAATCTGTCCTTTACGTGTTTATCTGTACTTTACCTATAGGAGCCTGCGGGCAGCGGAGAATGGTAAGAGCGGGAGAGAGGCGCTACTAATGTAGAGGGAGTGGCAGCAAGCCCCACATAACCGCTGTGTCGTGACCTCAGCACAGCGGTATACGTATGCGGTCTTTTTATTCGAATATACTTGCCACTGTGCCAAAGACTTGCACTAACAACTTTTTGTAAAGTAGTGGTATAATAATAGGCCATTCAATCTCTAGATAGCGTAAGAAAAGGCCGAGAGATGCACTAGAATAATAGAGAGTAGCGTTATCAAGCAATTCAACAAACTACTGCGATTTCAAAAACTATCCCAAATCTCTGTGAGGAGGCACCGGGGAAGACTCAATTAAAATCGCAGATAATGCCGACCTGTTTATTTTACACTAAGCGCTACGTTATTACACAACGCGCGATACAATGTTCTCCTACGAATTTCAATACGAATTGGCTGTGTGACGGATCGGCAGGGACTGACTCATCTCGACTCTCTAAACAGAGTTTTCCATGCGCACATCTGCTTCCCGTCTGGTCAACGAGCAAACAAAGAAAACAATAGTATAATGTCTCTATTATATCTCCCTCTTACAGTGTCCCTACAACTTCATGGATGCTGTCCACGTTCAGCAGAGGTTTTCACGGGTTCTTCATAACGATTACATAACAACGACATAGTAAAAATTGCTGTATTGCGTCGGTATAATAATAGCGTCACTATACCTTCCTGCGGATGCTGTGAGAACCAGCTAAGGGATGTGCCAGGATAATGGGCAGTAGCGTTATCCTGCTATTCAATTAAACCTACTGCGATCTTCAAGACGCCTGCCAAGTGTGGATATTATGGCAAACCCTTTCTTTATAAGGAGGAGGTCCGCGTTCAGCAGTGGACTTTTACGGGCTGATGAAAAAGAAGAAGAAGAAGCAAAAATTGTCTACCTGTGGTCTCCCAGCTCTCCCCATCATTTGCAGCACGTCCGTGATAGGCATGTCCACGTACCGCTTCTGTCTCCCGTCATAGTATTCCGTACCCTTGATGACAACCAAGTGTGCGGGGAAGTTGACGCCCCAGGCGAGCGTCGCTGTGCAGATCAGTACCTTCCGACAGATTACCCGGCGCCAGATTCAAGTTACTTCAGGAGTTTAGACGGCAACGCGAGTGAAGCATCATTTAAAGTTATATTTTAGTGTTTTATTTAGTTTAGTTGTTTTGTGTATCAAATGTCAATAATCGTGAACAATATTGAAACATTAAAACTGCGACTAACATTGCAAAGTGACTGTATTTTTTCAAGGTAACATGCCCGGTGGAACTTTCGCATAGTTAATGGGGCGATCCTCGGATTAACGCCAAAACTCCCAAGAAGCGGTAAAATGTGATACATCAGCATTTTACTGTTAAAGTCGCGAAAGTATGTATGTATTAAAATGATGACTTGGTTTAAAGGAGTAAAAGGTCTCAGATACCAGGCCATAAAATACATAAAAAGTTACTTTATTTTTGTCACAAATGTAATATGGTGAATGAATGGCTATCTCCGCTATAATTACCATCTCCATATTGTATTTTGTTATTGCCCGCGGCTCCGCCCGCGTGAATGTCGACTTTCCGCTATATGGGAAATCCCGAAACAATCACAGTACAGTAATCACTTTAACGGTGGCTACTAAAACAGGAACAAGCTGTATCTTCAATTCTACTGGACCGATACTGATGAAACGTGTCGCCGTATTTCAGTCGGTACAGTACCTTAGACTGTAATAGTTTGACAAAATCTGCCCGCTGGTTTTTGTTCGAAGCTCGACCACACAAACAAACAAACATCGACGGATTTGGTTTCAGAAGTCCTTAATTAGTACATCTGAGTATTTTTTTAAATATCTTTGATTTACAAAATTTCACATTAAACTATTTTCTAATAGTATAGGTAGATTAATCTGACAGTTTTATTGAGATTCATCAAGATGATGTCGCAAATCTCTAACAATATTTACTTCTTAATAATTTCCATTCATTTACCTGTATTTTCTGATTTATGAACAACTCCTCAACCGTAGTTCTGTCCCTTTCGTGCAAACCAGCGTGATGTATGCCGATACCGAACGCCAGTGTCAACTTGAGATTCGATTCCCTGATGTTTGACAGGATCTGCTCCATTTCTGACTCCTGCATGTGCAGCCATTGTTTTGGATTGTCCTCAGCCGCTAAGTAAGCTATTAGATCTAGAGCTGTTAGCCTGCAATTCGAGAACGACAGTGATTTAAGATGCGCTGTGTGAATAAATAGTTATGTGCTTATGTACTACACGTGATTCGTTCAAGAAGAGAGTCACCGTATCATCGTAATCTTGTTTTCATTGTTTTTAAGTATGTTGTAATAGTGTATTAGTATATTATCATATTTGAGTTTATTATTATATATTAGTTTAATGTATTCCTATTGTGTATTAATTTGTAATAACTGTTTTATTCTCTCATCTCATGTCACGTTTTATTTAGTCTATGAATGTACTTACTTTTTATCTCTGCTCTACCCTAAGGTTGACTGGTAGAAAATGCCTAAGGCATTAAGTCCGTCTTTACATATTTTATGGTAAAACGTACTAACTTAATAAAAACCTATTCACTCGTGTCTTAAAGACGTCTTAAAGACATTATAATCGGACGGAAATACTGACGCGCGGAGACTATTCCGGTATTTGTCATTCAAGAGCTGCGCCATCTGTTGCGGATATGTGGTACTACGTGGAGAAGTAGGTCGCCACATGTACATTATAAATATTCCATTGGGATAGAAGACCTCGATTTTGTATTTGTTTGGACTGAACTTTTTGTCTCGTAAAAAGAAGAAGAAATAAAGAAGTGGTTTCCTCAGTGCCGTGGGCCCGAATCCCGCAAGGAACAAGGGAGAATAAAAAACCGTAGAAGATTCTATATTTAAGTACAACATTTAAGTTATCTGACGGTTTATTTGTACAAGACACTGTGAGGTCACGCACATTACCGTGTAAATCGCTATAAAAAGGATTAAAGTATTCTATTCTCCACAACTTAAATTCACCAGCCTATCTTTAGAAAAGTTTTGAGTATCTCATCCGCAGGGAAGAAGCCTGTTGCACAAGTTCTCACAAAATGGTATATGTATGAATGTGTATGTTTCGGTATTGGTACATATGTATGTGTACACTGTATGGTTTTGTACCTAGTACACTAGATCTTATCCTCCTTCTAATCTCAAATATTTTTACACTCTAAGGTTTGTTGGGAGAAAATTCAATTTTTGAGTTAAGCTCGCCTTTGTACATCTTTTTTTCTTTATTTATAAATGTATTTACCTGTTTGTGTATAATAAAGAATAAATCATTATGTAAAGCGACCAAGCAGCCGTGCACGGCGGAGCTACTTCAGAAGACAAGTCAAAGTGAGTGGTTCATCTCGTATTTGGGGATTGCTGTGCCCGAACTCCTCAGAACTAACCGACAGAAAACTCAGGATAAACCAACTGAGCTGTCGAAGGGGTCTACACGACCAGTACGTATGTGGATGGTACCTGGTCTGCCGCCGACTGGAGACGAACACGAGCGCAGGCGCGCACGGCGAGTGCGTGCGGATCGCTTGGAAGGTCGGTTTGTTCATGGTCATCATGCGCGGGCAGTAATGGCGGCCGGGGTGCCCCGATATGTGCACCTAGGTACAAACAACGATGATCAGTGACACGCGGTGATTGGACCGACAGAGAGCTTGGTATTGGAGAGCTTTAAGCGAATAATGGCATTATGGCGTTCACACGGAAGTCATATCTATACTATTATAAAATTGTTAAATGTCAAATTTTGTAAATCAAAGATGTTAAAAAGAAAACTACTCAGATCGACTAATTAGTCGATTTCAGAAACCCTTAATTAAGGGTTTCTGAAACCAAATCCGTCGATGTTTGTTTGTTCGAGCTTCACGCAAAAATCAGCATGTAAATTTTGGTTAAACTATTACAGACTTAAAGATGATATTCCGACTTAAATACTGCGGCATATTTCATGAAAATCAGTCCAGTAGATTTGAAAATGCAGCTTGATCCCTGTTTTAGTAGCCGCCTTTGAGGTACGAGAGCTCAAGTAAAGATGGTAAGAGCTCAAGTAAGCTTAAAGGGCACAGATCTCCCCTGATCAGGAGGGGGATTAGGCCGTAGTCTGCCGCTCTGGCCTAGTGCGGGTTGGTAGACTTCACACACCCATGCGGGCATGCAGGTTTCCTCATGAAGTTT
>WUAW01015655.1:12357-26801 GCA_017165845.1 Thaumetopoea pityocampa | reverse complement strand
TATGGGAGGTCCGTGCCCCTGTAGTGGGGGCGAAAAGTACTGGGGATGAGATGTTTTTTTATAATAAAAATGTTTTTTTTTCCAGTACAATTTATTAGTTATATTTTTAATCATATTGTGTATTTTGTTATTTTATGTGACAATACATTATTGACAGTATATATTTTGGATTATACACCGTATAAAATGCCGTGGATTATAAGGCAGTACAGATTACGCAACGTAAAAAATCCGCATAGCCTTTTTTCGGTTAAAAAAAATTAACGGAGAAAAGGCTTTGCGGATTATATACAGGAAAATACGATACTCACGCGTTATAATCCTACCAACCGAGAAAAAAACTAGCAATTCTGAGACGGTCAAAGAAAAAAGTTTCTAACGCGTAAGAGATACGATTCATATTAGCCTGTACGTTGATGGAGAGGTGCTTTGTAGATTAATAAAAATGTTTGGCACATAGCGCTGTGCGAACTATAATGGGCTTTATTGAATCGTCGTCAAAGTCGCTATTTAATTTCTTCATGGAGTGCATGCATCTTCTGGTCTCTTCTGTGTCACTGAACCGAAACTAACATACAGAGGTTTTTTTTTAATATTTAGTTGTATGAGGATTAGGTTTGAATGGTAATGGGTAACCCAGATTATTTAGAGTATTGATAAGTGATGGGAATGAAAGATTCAGGTGCGGCAACTTAAGGGCAGAATACGCGACGCGAGTGGTAGCAGTGTTATAATAGCGTCACTCCGTCTCTTTCCGTGGGTGCTGTGAGAACGATTTGAGAGATCCACCAGGATAATGGGCCGCTGCATTATTCTGTTATTACAATACATAAAATTCTAATGCGACTTGTGTTGAACACACTTCAAGATAAGCGTGGAGTAATCTCCACATTCATTATGGCAAATCCCTCTTTTTTAAAAAAGAAGGCCATTTCCAGCTGTGTACTCCCACGGGCTGATGGCAAGGAATCCAAGCAAATGAAAAGCGTATACCTGTTAATTCTACCACTCTCTTGCCCAGTCTCTCCTCGAGTCGTATTTTCCAATCTTTTATGCGTTCCTTGACAAGAGCCTTCAGCGGAGCAATGTAGACGACCTAAAAAAATATAACATGATCAATAATTATTATTCTATATTAACATAACATGATCAATAATTATTATTAAATATATTCCATAGTCCAGGGCCTTAGTTCCCAAAGTAGTCCAGGTGGACCCCCAGGGGTCCACGGCAAACTCGACGGGGGTCTACGTTGGCGTACGCAAATTTCCATAGTTAGGTCTAATCTTCACATTTTTTGTCGAGTTTTGGGAATATGGTAGAAATGTAGATGCAGGGGGTCCACCGGAACCAGCTAAATTTTGAAAATGGCCTATGAGAAAAAAGTGCGAGAGTTGCTTGATCGGTCAAGCAAGTCAAGTGAGTGGACTCAGGACTTCGATATCATTGCATTTGGCTACATTTTTTTAATCTCATGGGGGGGAGGGGGAACCCCTCCCCGCAAACGTAATATTAAGTTTGCTGACTTGGTGAAACATATCAGAACTCACCTCGGGACCTCATAGATAGATTGGCACACGTTTTAATACGAGACAAGTCGTTAAGGTGTTAAAACATAAAAGTACCGTACCTTACAGTTGGGGTACTGGTTAAAGACGCGGAACATGGCGACTTCGGCGACGATCGTTTTCCCGGAGCCGGTCGGCGCGCCCAGCAGCACGTTGCTGTCCGTGTGGTACAGGCAGTGGAATATTTGTGTTTGGATCGGATTGAAGTGGCTGAAGTTGTAAAGCATTTCATAGGACGGGTTGTTCAATGCAGTCACGGGTAACGGTTGCAGTTCCAGGAGATCTGAAACATTATTTACCTTTTAAGGTATAGCTCTTAAGATATATACAGGACATAATTATGAATATATGTAATTCAATGACAATATCACCAGCCCCTGGAAGTATACTTCTGGATCTGGGCCTCTTCCTTAAAAAAGAGGGTTTTGCCATAATCTGCACGCTTGGCAGGCATCTTGACACAATCATAAATCTATATAAAAAGCCATAAAACCACCTCTACTTGACCTCTCGTACCTCAACGGCGGCTACTAAAACAGAGATCAAGCTGTGTCTTCAATTCTACTGGTCCGATTTTGAGGAAACATGTCGCAGTATCTAAGTCGGAATAGTACTTTTAAGACTGTAACAGTGTAACTAAAATCTACACGCTGATTTTTGCGTGAAGCCCGAACAAACATTAACGGATCTGGTTTCAGAAGCCCTTAATTAGTCGATCTGAGTAGTTTGTTTTTAAATATCTTTGATTTTTTAAATATTTAACATTTAACAATTTTATGTATACAATGTTAACGTGGAAACTTAATATAATATTGTATAATATAAATGATGTATTTAACGGAGAAGGAAAACTCCGTGAGGAATCCTGTATGTCCGCATGGGTGTGTGAGGGATACCAACCCGCACTAGGCCAGCGTAATCATGATCAGGGGAGGTACGATAATAATATTTTGGACACTTTCACACACACTGATCTGGGCCCAAACTGGGATTCCCTGTGTCTTGGATACTAGGCAACGATATACATACTTATATAGATAAATCATCATCATCTCCAGTCCACATTCGTCCCCACTAGACGGGCACGGACCTACCCTGATTAGAAGGGGGATTAGACCGTAGTCTACCGCGCTAGCCTAGTGCGGGTTGGTAGACTTCATACACCCACGCAGGCATGCAGGTTTCCCCACGAAGTTTTCCTTCTTTTAGTACATTGTGTCTACATAGATAAATACTAATACATAAATAGATAAGATGATAAACACTGCACGTTTCCTAAATTAAAAATATACAAATATATCAAAAGTTTATAGCGTATTGAGTACGGCCCTGCCCTAAGTACGGCCCTGTACATCTTGCAACCCCTCTCTCTCGCTCGTACGATACCCCGCGAACTCGGGCGTCAGCCGCCGCACGCGCCAGTTCGGCGAAGATATTATTAACACGTGACGGATGTATCGCGCTCTGCTCGCACTAGCAATCGATGTCTTTGCATTCCGCGCATACTTGTAACTATCATAAACGTTATATGTTGTAAAAAACCTTGTGATGAGTGCAAGAAAATTTAAGCGATCAGATTTACCTGTATGCGGAGGATGTGTTTCCGGCAAAATCAAATGTTGGAATGTCAGCGGCAGAACACTCTCTGAACCCAGCCACCTGAAAATAGCAATATACGTCAAAATTATAACTCAAACTTTAAAACTGTTGCATAAAATGGCTATATTAAAAGATTCAAATTCAAAAGAATCCAGGGAGTTAATTTAAATATTTATTTAAATTTTTCACATACAGTGTAAAGCCGGGAAGCATTCTATGCCATTCTACTTTTTGATCTATGTTTAATTTTTTTAATCAATGTTTAATTTGATTGGAACGTTTTAAATAATAATTAATTATAATAATTTTTTGGACACTTACACACACACAGACCTAGTCTCAAGCTAGGATTCCCTGTGTATTGAGTACTAGAGAACAATATACATAGATAAATAAAATACATAAATAGATAAATACATTTTAAGGGCTGATATTGATGATGAATGTTGAGATCAAGCAATAAAGATTGATTAACCCTTTCGCTGCGAAAAGCGATTTAGGCGCTCTCCAATAGACGCTCACTTTGAGTGAACAGCGTCTATAGGTGCTCAAGCAGAGTTGCTCTCCCCGAACGAACAGCGTCTTTCGACGTCGTTTGTTTGTTTTCAGTAACTGCTGAATAATGTTCATTAAAATGTTTGTTCGAGTTTTGGCGGCAACCCGAGTTCAAGCATCACTTGAAGTTTTATTTTAGCGATTTATAGTTTATTGTGATGTTTAATATATAAATTTGGTGTTGTTTTGTGTATTAATCGTCAACAATCGTGAATAATATTGAACATTCGAATAAAAATGTGACTAACAGAGCAATGATCGTATTTTTTCAAGGTAATAGACCTGCGGGACTTTTGTCTGGTCAAAGTCGTATTCGTCGAACTGATTCCCAAGAAGCAATGTGACACCGATACTTTATTGTTGACATAAAAAAAATATGACTTCAAAATACTATAAAAGTGTATACACTTGACACTGGCAGAAATGGCGCAAATTCGTAGCCGATTGCCACTATGAAAAATAGAAGAAGAAATCGTTTGTTTTCGATGCGCTAGCAACACACGCTTCCTGTGTAGATATTTTTTTACATAATCATGGGTGCCTAGAGCGCAATCCATTTTTGAGCGCTCCGCCGCGAAAGGGTTAATTGGTAGTTACCTTTCCGATGTGGCTCGGATGTAGTACTGAGGCGGCAATGGTTCGCTGATTGGAATCGTGATGATCAATTCTTGCGGTTCTCTCGTTATTACCTGTTAAACCGAATATATTCAGTTATTTATCAAAGAATTGGGGTAGGCAGGGACCATTTCTTTGTACTCGCTATATGCAAAGTGACTATTCGTAGCTCACTTTTCGCCCCCGCGGGTAACGAGACGTGCTGGGTGGCGAGCTACGATGCCGTCAGTATCCCCGCCTCTCACGCGGGAGACCGGAGTTCGTTTCCTTGCCAGAGAGCCAGGGAACAAATGTGATTGTATGTATGTATGAGGTTATAGGATTCACCACTTATTTTTGTACCATATTTAGTATTTTACAACAGTATTTTACAACAATCCCACCCGATGGTAAGTGGCGATGTAACCTGTGGTGGTAAAAGGTACTAATGCTTAATAAAAACCGATTCACTCTTGTTTTAAAGACACCTACATTGTAATCGGACGGAAATACTGACGCAGGAAGACTAATTCTTTTTTATTATGAACGTAGAAGCAAACGCTTCGTGCGAGTGGCGGTGGTGTCTACGAGGCAAGGGTGACAGCCCGCCGTGCGTTAGTAGTGCGATGGTGATAGGTCTGACTCATCATCATTAGCCCGTTCTACCAATGAACTCTCTTCATTGGTAGACGGTCTCCTCCTTAAAAAGTAAATTTGTCATAATCTCCATTCTTGACAGGTGTCTTGGAGATCGCGGTAGATTTTGACTGAATAACAGGATAACGTTGCTGCCCATTCTCCTGGCACATCCCTTAGCTGGTTCTCACAGTAGCCACCGGAAGTGATGACGTACGCCACTTACTACGTGATCATAATATATTGCTGTGTGATGCCGACATAATAATATCGTCACTTATCTCGCCGTGGATGCTGTGAGAACCAGCTAAGGGATGTACCAGGACAATAGGCAAGCAGCCTTATCCTGTTGTCGATCGATTAAAATCTACTACGATCAGAAAGACGCCTGCCACGTGTGGAGATCATGACAAATCTCTCTATTGATGGAGGACGGTCCATGTCCAACAATGGATTTCCAAAGACTGATGATGATGATGATGAATATATTCCGAGTCTCTTTGAGCAGCGGTCGCAATCTTCAGTTGATGCGATCGATTATAGAGGATGTATTGTGATGTATTGAGATAAATTCGTCGCGACCAAATTCAGATACAATCTTTTGAATACTAAAATGGAAGTTTAAGTTTGATCGAGAGATAATATTTTATTGAGACACTAAGAAATAATATAGAAACAGACAAAAATAATACATACAGAGAGAGAGGGTGGGAGGGGGAGGGAGAGAGAGGGAGGGGGAAGGAGAGAGGGGGGGAGAGGGTGAGGGGGGAGAGGGTGAGGGGGAGAGGGTGAGGGGGGAGAGGGTGAGGGGGGAGAGGGTGAGGGGGGAGAGGGGGAGAGAGAGAGGGAGATAGATAATACATAAAGTGAAGAAACAAAAATTAGCTTATTGTTGTTACATCGATTTAGATTTTATAATATCAAACAAATTTAACCATGCCAGAAATATGACAATGATAGTGATAATTTGTCGTTTAAGTCCTATGACACCGTGTAAGTCATAAAAGGCATTATTTCAGGAGTGCAAAAATATATCTTTTTCAAAAGTAAGTATTAATAGTTTTATTAAAAAAAAAACATTAAAAGCGCTCATCCTGTTGCTGATGCATCGTTTAATTCCCCATCCAATGACGTGCATAACTTAAAATTACCATTTTTTGAGTTACATGGTACTAAATTTAAGCGACGAATTGAAAAATGAAATGAGAATTGAGGACTTTGCAGCAAAATGGGGGTAGATCCAAATTTTAGCCGTTACTCCTTTTAACTTAAAAAACATCGTAGTTCTTCTAAAACTTATTTATCTTAAAACCTTTAGTTAAATATGCAAATATGCATATATTATAACATGTAACTGTAAGACATAAGTGTAACAATTAATTTTTAGACACACGTTTTANTGTTTTGAAATTTGGATCTGCGCCCTGATGCTGCAAACTCCTCAATTTTAGAATTCATATTCAACTCTACTATATTTCATAGCGACTTGTGCAGTGATTTTGGCCCAGAAGAAAAAAGGACACATTATATATTCAAATGCGTTGTCACATGTATTTAACACGTTAAACGGCACGTCGATTTTACGCGCCACAGTCGGCCTCCAAGCGGGCCCGGCCGGGCCGCCCGCCAAATTACATTAACGATTTTAAGTATTATATTATTTTCCTTAAAGCATTGACCAAACAAAATCCCGTGTCGCCTAAATTAAATGTTCGGTCTCACAAGTACGGAGAGACCGACACGAGCGCGGTGATAACACGAACTAAAGTCTGCCGCTGGTCCGTGCAAGTCTTGCACCGGTCCCTAGGGACCGGCGTGCCGCTCAACGTGTTAATTAGGAAAACCTCACCTGTTTTTTGGTGATGAGGAAGTACTCGTGGTAATACATAATATCGGTCTCGGGATCTTCCACCCATATCCAGAACGCTTCGGGCGCCTTGCTGTGGTATTTGTCGTTCCATCTTAAAGTAAAATCGATACAACTTTGTTATTATTTGTGCTATATCTATGCTGACGCTGAGCTGCGGTTATCTAGTAAATCTATCTATACTATTATAAAATGGTTCAATGTTAAATTTTCAAAAATCAAAGATATTAAATATCTTATGTTTTTAAAAAACAAACTACTCAGATCTACTAATTAAGGGCTTCTGAAACAAAACCCGTCAATGTTTCTTTGTTTGTTTGTTCGGGCTTCACGTAAAAATCAACAGGTAGATGTTGGTCAAACTATTACAGTCTTAACGGTACTATTCCAACTTAAATATTGTGGTATGTTTCATCAAAATCGGTCCAGTTGAATTGAACATATAGCTTGATCCTTATTTTAGTAGCCGCCATTAAGGTATGATAGGTCAGTTAAAGGCGGTTCTTAGGCTTTTTATATAAATGTATGATTGTGTCGGGATTTCCCATGTAGCGGAAACCGAAATTCACGCGGGCGGAGCCGCGGGCAAAAACTAGTAATTTATCAAATTTTTAGATGGGATTGGAATATATTTACAGCAGGGTAACGTAGAAGTAGAAGAATCCTCGATATAACTTTATGTGACAGGGCTCCATGGTCGTCTTAAAAATGCTGACGATATGTAGTGATGCAGATATGGAATTCAAGGTACTCATTACTACAGGAAATGAGGACCTTACAGCAATAGGGGGGCAGTACCAAATTTTAGCCGTTACTCTTTTTAACTTTAAAAATCGTAGTTATTCAAAAACTCATTTATTTACTTTAAAATCTTTAGTAAAATTGTAACAATTAATTTTTAGACACTCGTTTTATTTGAATACTCGAAAGTTTTGAGATTTGGACTTGCCTCTCTTTTGCTACAAGGTCCTCAATTGAAGATCGTTAAATTTAGTCTGAAAATGGACCCTTGAAATAAAGGGTTGGGGTTAAGGGTTAAACATCAGGGAAACAGTAGAATAACTCACTTGAAGTTAGGCGTGATCGTGAGCCGTATCCTGAGTACGGTCCGCGTGATGGGATGCAGACTCGCCTCCATCTCCAGGAGCGGGAACTCGTCCGCGCACTTCTTTAGGTGACGCGCGTTCTTCGGGTTGCGTATTAGATCACCTATCAAAAATTATACCGCCTATTAAAATGGTAATAATTTTACACCTAATTTCTAGTTTTTCAATTTTTCCTCAGAAACCCTAAATATTTCCGGAAAAAAAAACCTAGCAGACAGCCTGCTTCTCACTATTAATAGTGAGCAATCGGCTGTCTGTCAATGAGACTCATTGAAATCCAGCCATTTTAGAGATTAGCCCGAACAAACGAACAGGCAGATAAAAAATAAATTAAAACATCGCCTGAGTTTTGGTTACATGCAAACAGCGATAAAGCATATATTTCTAAAGCACAGAGACTCTTCAATTTAATTTATTAGTATGTTTTATTGAATGATAATGGGCAACCCACATTATTTGGAGTAATGATTAGTGATGATAAAGAAAGGTTCACGCGTGGCAACTCACTAGAGCAGTATGCGTAGTATGAGTGATGGTGGGAGAGGCGCGCTCAGAGTCACATTGGAAACCTTCGACTGGTGTTTAAATAATATAGATATGAATTATAAACAGCCTATTACAAACATATAGGGAGAGTTACTACTCTGCTGTGTGGTACAAGTATGATAATAGACTCACTCCATCTCCTCCCGTGGATGCTGTAATAACTAGCTAAAGTATGTATCGGGATAATATCACTTTCGTGATATTATCCCGATACATATATGTAAGATACATATATGTACATATATGTATGTACATGTATGTCCCTTCCTTATATGTAAGAGACACCATTTCCAGCATTGACTTCAACGGATTTATGATGACTACTCGCCCTAGATACATACTTGTAACAATGACCTTGTACTGACATTGACGGTAATTCTGTTGTAACAGAACTTAACTAAATTTAGTCACTCCCTATCTTTTTCTAATGTCTAACGCCAAAACGAGACATAATTTTGGTGTTATCAGTTTCGTTTAGACACATAAGGACTAAAAATACGCAAAAAGGTAACATTTTTTGAACCGTTTAACAGAAATGTATGTTGGTATTCGCTATAAATGTTTGCTATTTCGATTTGGTGTTTAACATTAGAAAAAAACAGGTAGGGACTAAATTAAGTTTTGTTACAGCAGAATTAGCACCATTGTCCCACTGCACAGAGTACTTATGTGGCGCTCCACATCTTCCCGTTGAAACTGTGAAAACCAGATAAGAGATGTACCTGTATAATGGACAGCGGTGTTATCCTGTTATTCAATCAAAACCTACTGCGATCAACAAAATGCCTGCCAAGCGTGCAGATTATGGCAAATCCCTACTTTTTAACACATTACCTCTCGGCGTTATTTCTAAAAAAAAAAAAAATTCTTCTGGTACCCGGTATTTGAAATGCTTTTTTAACTTCAGAAATTTGAACAAAAGTACTTTTAATTATCAAAATTATAACTAATTATAAATTATAATTCAATAGTTTCTAAAATGATAATATATTATTTTCGTGAAGTTCAATGAAACGCACAAATATTTTTATTTTTTTAAAGACACCAACCGCATTAGGATTAAAATTCCTGTGAAAAAACAATTTGTGGATTACACAAAGTTGTTGTCTCATGTGGGGATCGAACCCACAACACTCGACAGTGCAGTGGAAAACTGACCACTTAAACTATTGCGCTATCCGTGCAATGTGCACACGGGACCTAATATGGGCAGTGGAGGAAGAGGACAGTGAGGTGCGACGATGGTGAGTACTCGCCTAATTCCTTCCAATCCATGTCCCGTATTTGGTCTGGCTTCAACATAGGGTACTCGATGTGTTTCAGGGTCTCGATCGTGAAACAATTAAACTGGCGCATGTCGCTGTAGAAGTCCCATTGCTGCAGCTCCAGCATCTTCGCCATTTTCAAATACAGACCGGCCATGTACGCGTTGTTCTTGCGAAGCGTTATTTCGAAGAGAGCTCGGACTATACGGACTGCGTTCTAGAATTGGATAATTAAATTTAAATTATCAAATTACAACTAGACCGACAAATAGGTCCTTGAATGAAGACCACGTACTAGCAAGCGCAGTGTGGAATGGTTACCTGCGAGATGGACCGACGACCTGATGAGGATCGCTGGGTCTCGCTGGATGCAGGTGGCTATGGACCGGTCGCGCNCCGATTGGAGAGGTCTATGTTCAGCAGTGGACAACTACGGGCTGAAATGATGATGATGAACTAGACCGAATGTATCCCATTGCTGGATCAGGATGAATTTTATAACACAACACTACAGTGTCATTGACTCATGGTGGGGCGCAAAGATTCAATTTCATTAAAAAATTATAAGTATAAAAAAGAGTTTGAATAAAACCAATTTTTGCAAAAAAAAAATCCGACTGCACGGAAACTGTATCTTTTTTGTAATTTTGATATACCCAGTATCACTCTTATAGTTAAGAGGAATGTAACGACACTTCTCAATCTAAAATCCATCAAGCCGTTTAGGCTACAGAGCATGCCAAAGAAATATATATACATACATACATTCGAAAAACATAACCCTCCTTTTGGTACTGTCGGGTAAAAAAGTCGAGCAAGACCAAATCTAAAATATATGATATTAGAATTAAGAGAGTCTTCCATGCTATGGACGGCCACTCAGAATTCAAGAGTAATTCGTTTTAATATACATATAATAGTTTTGATATAGTACGCTTTATTTCCCCCGAATATAAACTCTGTAAGAAAAATATACATTAGGTGGTTTTATTCGGAAAGCGCGATCTGTTGCATCTTGAGCGTTAGACGACATACAGCAGTACCAGAAAAATAAGACACTTCGATATTTCATTTTCTTCGGCGCAGACGAGTGCTACCAAACGATTAAAACCCATTACAAGCACCAATTCAATAAATAATCTTGTTGCGATAAGCATAAGGTTGAAAGTGTAATGATAGATAAACTCGTGTTATCTCACTCGTAACACCTATACACTGAGCGTACAAATGATGGATGCCAAAATGGCGGACTTTCGACCAATGGCCAACGAGGATTTTATCCGCGCAATCGCAATCCTTTGTGATTGGCTAAAAAAGGCTTACTTCACAGTTACATCGTTGTAACTTATTTTTGTTGTACTACTGTACCACAGATACAAAATTTAGAGAAAGAAATGTTCATATACGTTTTTTTTAAGATGTATATGGACTCAGCATGCGTTAGATGGACCATGCCAGAGTTTAACAGCTCGAGACATAAATAACACCATACCACATTGACTTAGTGGGGTTCGTAGTTTCACAAACTCAATACAGTTTTACTCACGAAGTTTTCCTTCTCGGTTGGTAGGTGTCTACAATGTAGATTGTACACGAATTTGAAATAAACCCAGTGGTACGGGACCGAGATTGAACCCACAATTGAGTCTTTTGATCGCGAGTCGTATCTAGCAGCATTAGACCTAGATATTCCAATCTTTAGTAAATCAACTTAATACCTGGCTAATATAATTAAGATCGGATTGTAATGATGATCCATTGACACGTCCTCTAGAGAGATAAGTCTGCAGCAATATGTTGATCTTCCAGTATATATCTTCCGGCGGGTCTTCTATCCGCAATTCGCAGTACTGTTCTTTAAGGAGCCATAGTTCCGTTAACTCCTCTTTTCTTACCTATGGGTGATATAAAAAGACAGATGTTTATTAATAAATTACCGAATGAGCACGAATCAATTTGCTAATGCAACTTGTACAATATTGTGACAGTAAGTGAAACAGTGATTTTACGTACGCGCGCACACACAAACACACATACAGACTCACACAAACAAAGACGCACATACACGCACACAGAGATGCACACATACGTACACACACAAACGAAAACAGAAGGCGTGCGCACGTGCGCACGCCCACACACAGGTGAATAATAGAGACAATATTCTCACTTTTAGTTGTTGAAAATTGGAGCACCTCGTGAGCATTTGCAGAACGTATCCCTGGGTCATGGATTTGCGCACCATGGAATTGAACACCTCCATAGTATCGCACGTTATATAATAGTGACTCGCCGTGCGACCGAGATCTGTCAAAACATTCAAAATCAAGATTAGATATTTTTCTTTCATCGTAGCATTCATCATCCCCACTCCATATTAGTCACCACTACAGGGGCACGGACCTCCTTCCATCGGAAAGGGTATTAGACCATAGTTTACCATGCTGGCCGAGTGCAGGTTGTATGTAGCCTATTATTATCTCGACCATTTATATCGATTAAAGATTGTTACGTAAGGCACATGGCCCTCGGCGCAAGATAGGTACATCTTTTTCCAGAATAATCCACCGCCCCCCATATTGTGTAATAATTAATTCGGTCGTAAACAACTTTAGATAAACAAGGAACGTGTATGCTTGTAAAATTGAACCTTAATGTTTGTGACGCAAGATCCAAATTTCCGTGACATTTCCGGGTTTCAAGGAGTATTATGTATCGAGTCCCGAGAGGTATATAAGACTTATGTACGACACATCGAAATGTGTAGAATGCATAGAATTTACTTGAGTACAAACGCTAGTATAAAATGCCTGCGCGTCTTGCGTGGGAGAGTTGATTAGTAACTGTGATATGGTCTACAATTCGAAGCGTATTTAAGATAAAGTATTCAGCAACTATCGCAACGTCTGCGGCTACTGAGTAATACTGTGCGATATGGATTGTGGCTTATCGACGTGTTTTGAGTGTGTTAATTAAATAAATAATCTTCGTCACACAAACGGTATTTCCGAATCCCGCCCTGATTCGTAACGATATTATTATCTAGTCAAGGCTAGTATTATTGCAAGAAAGTGACTGTAAGACGAATTCGGATGATCGAAGTCCATTTGATGTCATACTCTTAATACAAGAGTCAGAGCTCAGTAGTTTTCATGCTTTCCGTTATGGAAACGTTAGCATGTTCGGGTGGGAGCTGAACCTCAAACTTTCAGATCCGATAGCAAGGCATTATCCACTACACTAGCACGACCATCGACTTTAACATTAATCATTGCTATTCACTTTTTTCAACACTTTTTTTCCATTTTTTTAATATGAAAATTGCAAGATATAAAAATTTATATTAATAATATTTTCGACACACACTGATTTAGTCTCAAACTAGTATTTCCAGTATAGACAGGTAGGCACTAGATAACGATATACATACTTATATAGGTAAATACAATATATAAATAGATTAATACATGCATGACTCGGATACAAGCATTTGTGCTCAACACACAAAGTTTGTTTCTACCGAGATTTGAACCCGGGGCTCGTTGGGACAAAACTGGGTTACTGCCACTGCACCAATCAGCAGTTAATTAAATGAAGTATAAAATTACCGGTAATGTTGAGGTCCCCGGTGCGTTCGTTGTAGCGTATCATATGAGTTTTATCAAGCAGCATAGCCGCGGCCGTAATTAATTCACGGCGTTTCGTTTCTAGATTCGGCTCTTCTTGTACGTCACTATACGACAGACCATATACCTATGAGCAATAAATATTATTATAGACATGCCACTTCCATTAGTACATACGTACACTCACGCCGACATCCCATAAGGGTAGGCAGAGACCATAGTATATACTACAAACACACAGTCACTCCTCTTTCCCATTGGAGTAGGCAGAGAACACTTCTTTCTACATGCTACGATCGTTTAATGTAGCAAAGTGGCTATCAGCAACCGCATATCTCGCCTCCGCGGGCAACGAGACGTGTCGTGTGGCGAACCACGACGCCGCCATTTTTGACACTTTCATTAGGGTCATAAATTTAGTGAAAACATCATTCTGATAAGTATTTTTATTGCATTAAACAGTAAGCTTCCTAAATGCTACGATTTTAATAAACTTCACCTTATAATTTTTTTGGTTAAGAGTGCCAAAGTACATGGGTGGTCTAGTGATTGTTATCAAAAAGGTCGTGGGTTCGATCCTGGTCTCTTACCACTTATTTCTAATTCGTTTACGGTCTACACCGTGGACACCAATGTAATTAATGAAGATGGAAAACTTCGCGAGAAAACCTGCATGCCCGCTTGTGAAATCTATCAACCCGCACTAGGCCAGCGCGGTAGACTACGGCCTAATCCCCCTCCTGATCAGGGAAGGTCTGTGTCCCTGTAGTGGGGACCAATATGGACTGGGGATGATGATGAGACATACTGCATCCATTAGTATCATAAATTAATGCAAAAAATCATTTGGATAAGTATTTTTATTGCATTAAGATATGTCAATACAAAAGATGTAGATAATGGCATAGCTTCCTAAAAGATATTCGATACGATTCTGATAGAGCTCTTTCAATGAGTGTCATTTATTTGACCTTGGAACAAATTATTAGGGCAAGGTACATTTTCCTTGTACCCTCATGGCCCTCTTTCGATACTTAAATTCTCGGTATTGCTATAAATCAGAGGTCCCCAAACATTTTTTG
>WUAW01015652.1:11270-28028 GCA_017165845.1 Thaumetopoea pityocampa | reverse complement strand
CCCTATCGTCGACGACCAAGCGATCCCCTATCGTCGACGACCAAGCGATCTCCAATCGTCGACGACCAAGCGATCNATAAGACTTGGGGACCTTTAAGAAACGAACTTACACTTTTCTTAAAGGCCGGTAACGCACCTGTGATCCCTCTGGTGTTGCGCGTGTCTATGGGCAGCGGTGATCATTTACCACCAGGTGACCCGCTTGCCTATTTCCCCCTCTTATATAAAAAAGTAGGAGGACATCAAGTGGTTTAGGGTCTCATATCACGTCATTTCCGTGCCTTCGTTGCGACACGATGCGGTCAGGCACATTTGCACTCGTACAAACAAAGTTCAAAGACAATGATTGTTATTTAAATAATTTTCAGTTTATTTAATTACATATTTTAGCATAAAACCTTAATACTCTATAATAAGTTTCAATTTGTAAATACTATTATCTTATTTTTTCATTTCACTTATAACATTTTTCACTCTTTATTTACATGTCAAAGTGTACCTTAATTAATTACAACAAAATAATAAATCTGTTTACATTAACTTATCTGCTCGTTTGTATTAAGTCAGATTGAACTGGCAGCTAACAAAATTCAACAGTTACTAATACATTTATTGCTTTGAGGCAACGTGAATCAGTCGACAACTTGTCCGAGCTTACGTAGGCGTTAGAGAGGAAAAAAAACGGTTCTATATTCAAAGTTGGTTGGCACCAACCAATGGCGTGCGCAGTAGGCGTGGCGGGGAGCGGTGATTGGCCGCTGGTTGGTGAGTTGCCGCACCTAGCGTCAGCGCGATGCAACCGATTATAACGTTACTACGATGTTAAGCGGCCCAGCGCTGTTCCCCCTGACGTTACGTGAAGTTACTGACGATTTCACCGCTGATAGTGATGCGTGGCCGTGCTTGGTCGTGACTGAACTAAAGTTGATTATATTTTTATATTAATATTGCCTTATACACATTAGAATGTATTTATTGCAATATGTTAGAGTTGCCACTATATTAAACATTTTATATACATATATATTTTTTATGAATTAATTTATAGTTTCAGACAGCAGAGTTAAAATTACAACTCTGCCAGCTGAAACTATAAATGTTGATTTTAATATATTAAAGTTAGCATTGCACGCGACAAGTCGACATGGTATTGTTTTGACTTCACAGTAAGTACCGAATTGAAAAACTCAGATTTTGGATATGGGAGTAAGTAAACATGAAAATCTCTTTATATACAAATATAAGAGAAGTGATCGCTTTTAGCGACAAGGCCGCACATTGTAACACTTTTCGTAATTGTTTTGTTCTTCAATAATTAATTGTTTTTGGTGTGTCAATAATGAGTCGTCTATCTGTATATCTATCTATCTATAATGATTTATAGATCACAGGCAAAATCGAATACACTCGTAGAGATAAATCAGCCTGGAGACGTTTTGGCGTTTGTAGTAGTGTTGGTACACACGGTGACTGAAACCGGAATAAACCGGTTTGCACTAGCTACCACGTGGCGCGCACTCTCGCATCATTCGCTTATAAGTAAGGTTAGAAGTTAGTTATATATATTAAGTTACGTTTAATACATACATACATACATTCAAACACGCCGATATCCCATAAGGGTAGGCAGAAACCATAGTATATACTACATACATACATACAGTCACGCCTCTTTCCCATTGGGGTAGGCAGAGATCGCTTCTTTCTACCTGCTATGATCGTTCAATGTAGCAAAGTGGCTATTCGCAGCCCACATTTCGCCCCCGCGAGCAACGAGACGTGTCGGGTGGTGAACCAGGACGCCGTTATTTTATAAGGTTAAAAATGTTAAAGTTCCTCATTGCGTTCTCGCGACTTAATGGAGAGGTAAGGAAAAAGGATGAGGTAGGAAAGGTGTATTGAGTAAGGAATATGGAATTATTAAATAGGATATAGGATACTACTATCTCGGAAGGAGTAGTAAGAGACAGTAGTAGCTCGGGGGGCCGGGGTCGCTTACCCGTATACTTAAGTCTATTTGCCGGACAAGCTAAAAGACTGACCTTAAAACGTTAGGTTAATATATTACGACCTAATATATTACGTTTAATATCTATAAAATTAAGGACCCACCTATAAAAATAAAAAATAAATAAAAAGTATTTATTTATTTATCTGCCGACCTACTACAATCGCTAAAACACCTGAACGCTGATTTGGCTCTACCTACTGATGTCGCTACAGACATTTTCAGGAATCTTCGTTGCTGGTTCGTCGTACTTCCGTAATGAAATTTTCCATTGCGTTTTCTGTCCTTATATCTGGTATTTGTTCTCCATGTTTTGAACATGTTTTCCGAACCCCGTTGTCTGCTGTGACCGTAGAAGTTACATTCGTTGTCTCTTGGAGTTTTGTCAAACTCAAATCGTTGTTAATGTTTCCTATGAATTGTTTCATGGCGGCTCAAGCTAATTTTAAAGGAATGCGGGCCCACATATGTGTATGGAGGCAGTTTAATACTAGGATGGATTGGAAAGTTAGCGGTCTCAACAAGGTCAGATTTTTAAATTATTATAGGTACTTTTATTTTCAGACGTAATTACCACTTAATGCACTTAATATTAATTTTAATGCTATGCTGTGTCCTTTTGGAGGCAGCGTATTCTTAAGATTCTAATAAATAAAATGATAAGTGTCTTCTATATTAGTATCAATAAAAAACCGTCTATAGTTTGCTCGAAAAAAATTATGAAACATACACCCTCACGCCGCGCGCGCACCGTGGTCTGGTGCCTTAAAAAGTACCTGATTATAATCATAATTTTATAATTTTAACCTTCGACTATTATCGGTCCGTGGGAGTCCTCTGTTGGATACGGGTCCCCTTCATAAATGGGAGAAGTTTACGTAATCTTCACGTTTCTCAGGCATTTTAGTAATCGCTCTAGATATTGATTGAATTAATGCTGTTGCCAATATAGATTTATATATAGATATACCTATTGATTTATAAAATCCAACGCTGTTTGGCCGGTTACCATGAAACTTGCTACGTTTAAGTGTTTTTTCATGGAGAAAGTTTTGCTATGAATTGTCACCTGGTGGCGCTAGACAGGAGTACTCGCGAGCGACAGCTTCTAATGCATTGTGGACACATGTTTTACTCACACACATTGATCCAGCCCCAAATTAGGATCCCCCTGTATTTTGGGTTTTAGACAACGATATACCTACCTACTCACTTCTTCTATCTATACTATTATAAAATTATGTCAAATTTTGTAAATCAAAGATATTGAAAAAATAAAAAATACTCAGATCAACTAATTAAGGGCTTCTGAAACTAAATCCGTCGATGTTTGTTTGTATATTTATTTGTTTGTTCGAGCTTCACCGAAAAACCAGCCAGCAGATTTTGGTCAAACTGTTACAGTTTTAAAGGTAGTATTCCGATATAAATGCTGCGAAATGTTTCATCAAAATCGGTCTTGTAGAATTGAAGATACAGCTTGATTCCTGTTTTAATAGCTGCCGTTAAGGTACGAGAGCTCAAGTAAAACTGGTCCTAAAGCTATTTATATAAATTTATGATTGTTTCGGGATTTTGCATATAGTGAAAAACTGTCAGTCATGCGGGCGGAGTCGCGGGAAAAAGCTAATATATATAAATACTAATAAATATACGTATAGATAAACATCCATGACTAGGATGCAAACATTCGTTTGTGCTGACGAGTACAAAGATTTTATGATGACAGTAAATTTGTCCATACCGGGATACGAACCCGGGACCAATGGGCATAGAAAGCAGAATCACTGGCACTGCACCAGTCAGTCGTATAAAATATAAAAAATCCAGCACCGCCTGTTTATATGTGCAATAACCTCTAAGTCGTCTGATAGGGGTCTCATGGGTCTTTTATTAATAGCCCTATGGCAGTAAGGCTTAATGACGTAAATCTACTAATAAAAGGTAAGTCACGAAATGTCAGTTAGTCATAAAATCGTTCAATTTTACTATCGATTAAAGTTATTCATTCGTGCGTTAAATGCTTGTAGTACATTGTAAATAAAAGTCATCAGTACATATAAATAAAATTGCAGTGTCTGTGTGTACTGGAAATACTGGATTTATACAACTGTTTTATTAATGTATGTAATATATAGGTAGGAAGTACTTAGTCTTTTAGACTGTCCGGCAGACTTCAGTATACGAGAAAGCGACCCCGGCCCCCCGAGCTACTACTGTCTTTCTTACTCCTTTCGAGATAGTAGTATCCTATAGTCCTTTTCCTAAATTCTATTAAAATCTAATTGGCAGGGAACATCCTGCTCAATACACTTTTTCTATCTCATCCTCTTTCCTTTCCTCTTCACTAAGCCGTGGGGACGCAATGAGGAACTTTAACACTTTTGAACCTTATAAAAAGGTGGCACCGTGGTTTGCTACCCGACACGTATCGTTTCCTGCGGGAGAGTGGGTCATGGATAACCACTTTGCTATATTAAACGACCGTAGCAAGTAGAAATAACTGGTCTCTGTCTACCCAAACTCCTCGGTAGTGTAGTGGTTAGTATCCCCGCCGATCACGCAGGAGACCGGGGTTCGATTCCGCGCCGGAGAGCCAGGGAAAAGGCATGATTGTAAGTAAAAAATCCTCGCTGGAATATAATCTATACTATTATAAAATTGCTAAATGTCAAATTAACAAAAATCAAAGATATTTAAAAACAGACTACTCAGATCGACTAATTAAGCGCTTCTGAAACCAAATACGTCGATGTTTGTTTGTTTGTGCTTAATGCAAAAACCAGCGGGTAGATTTTAGTTAAACTTTTACAGTCTTAAAGATACTAATTCGATTTAAATACTGCGGTATGTTTCATCAAAATTCATTCAGAATTCCAGTAGAATTGATCAGATTCAGCTTGATGGCTGTTTTAGTAACCGCCATTAAGGTACGACAGGTCAAGTAAAAGTGGCTCCACGGCTTTTTATAGAAATCTATAATCGTGTCGGGCTTTCCTATGTAGCGAAAAACAGACGTTCACGCATGTGGAGCCGCGGGCAGAAGCTATTATAATATATTCAAGGAATCCAGAGATACAGTTTTATGTGGTGGACGAAGCCACGGGAACAGCTAATGTAACTATGTATAAATAATATCAAATACTATTAAAATAATACTCGTGGATAGTACAATACAAATACTATTAAATTAATAATGAGTTATAAAATAACATTATTTGTTTTGACGTAAATTATGATAAACACATTGTGAGTAGATGTAACGTAAATATTTCTTATTTATTTTCTATTTATGTCTTAAAACATTTTTTTTATAAAATATACAAAAACATTTAAAAACATACAATTTCACAGTATGTAAAAATAAATAATATAACACATTAAAAAAATACAATTTTTATATATATTATTATTATTATATACATAAAATGGTGCTCCGGCGATATACGACCCTTGCTACCGGTGGTTAGGGCTCCAGAGTGAGGAACCACCTCACAGTGCGGGCCGTGTCCAAGAGTACCGACTTCTGTATCAGGCTCTTCATTTATTTTATCATTATTTTACACTGTCAGGTATTATTATTAAAATTGTTTGAAAGTGTTAAATTAAAAACCTTACGAATTTGGTACTGGGGGTAGTCGTCAAATTACAAAATAAAATATGTATAAAATAAAATTTTAAGTTAAACGGTTTTATTATAAAGAAACATAATAATTTACTAAAACCAAAAAATAATTAGTTCGATACCAGGTATCAGTCATCACACTACTCCCCTCATCGATACAGGGCATTGATCAGACTAAAACAAAGTAGTGCGCCGTAGCGTAACCCGAGTCAATATGTAAATGGTCGTTTATTTATTTATTTTTATTTTATTTATTTTATTTTCATGTTCTGTCATGTCGTACGATGATTGTGACGGATTTATTTTTACACGGATTTCGCATAAGTCGTCTATTGAAGATGCATCCACAGCATATAATGGTATGAGCGGTTGATCGTAAATAATAGAAACTCAATGCGCGCCATGATTTTATTTTAGTCTGATCCATGCTCTTCTAAATTGATGAGGAGAGTGGTCTGATGACTGGTACTTGGTACCTACCTAATTATTTGTAGCTTTTAGTACATTATCTATATCATTATTACGTTTCTTTACAATGAAAAAGTTTAACTTAAAACTTTTTTTACTTATTTTATTTTCAAGTATTTAGTTTTTTTCACCCTAACGCCACACAGTCCTCGACACGATATGAAATCTTGACTTAACCGCTCAAGTCAAATTAGAATTGTGACCACTAACTAACGATTCTAAGATGACAAAGTTCTTTATTTTTATTAGAAACCAAGATTTCAGTTTTAATGTATTGATTGTCTAAACCCTTAGTTCCCAAAGTGGTCCAGGTGGACCCCCAGGGATCCACGGGAGACTCGACGGGGGTCTACGTTGGCGTACGCAAATTTCCATAGTTAGATCTAATCTTCATATTTTTTGTCGAGTTTTGGGAACATGGTACGAATGTATCTGCAGGGGGTCCACCGGAACCAGCTAAATTTTGAAAGTTGTCTATGAGAAAAATGTCTGGGAACCTCTGGTCTCAACTCTATGATCCGCCATTTTGTTTCGGATGTCATCTTGGGTTTTTAATTTTTTCTTGATGTACTGTATTCTACTAGTCAAGCCTATTCATTTGATACTCATATTGAGGGGGATGTAAAAAATATGTAACGCGCCATTTTGTGGTGGCGGCCCTCTTCGATTTAGAATTTTTTCATGGTGTACTATATTCTAACAGTCAAGCCCGTTTATTTGATTTCCATATTGAGGGGTTGTAAAAAAATATGTAATCCGCCATTTTGTCATATGATAATGGCCATCTTGGATATGGATTGTTTCAAGGTGTATTGTATTCTACTAGTCAAGCTCTTTCATTCGATATCCAAATTGAGGGTATTGTAAAAAATATGTAATCCGCTATTATGCCATTTTATCATACGATAGTGGCCATCTTGGAAATGGAATGTTTCAAGGTGTACTGTATTATACTAGTCAAGCTCTTTTATTCGATATCCAAATTGAGGGTATTGTAAAAAATATGTAATCCGCCATTATGCCATTTTGTCATATGATAGTGGCCATCTTGGATATGGATTGTTTCAAGGTATACTGTATTATACTAGTCAAGCTCTTTCATTTGATATCCAAATTGAGGATATTGTAAAAAATATGTAATCCCCCAATTTGTGGCGGCGGCCGTCTTGCATTTACAATGATACTGAATACACATAATCGTATTATCATCAGAACTGAAGGTGTATACTAAATTTCAGATCAAATGGTTAACAGAAAGGGGGTAATATTTCAATTACTAAATTTGATCCATACAAGACACAACAAAGCAAGCTAAATATAACCGTTTACAGTTAGGCAGTTGAGAGAATGCATTTCTGACAGTTACTGATTACTTATTAAATGTCACTTTGAAGTGTCAATTCATGATAAAAGTATTTTGACCGTTTATGCACTAATATACCACAATATTAAATAATAGTAATGTTTTATTTAATAATAAAACATTACTATTATTTAATATTGTGGTATATTATGTCTACTTAAACGTATTATAAGATTTTAGCTAAATTGAATATTGAATAAATAAAAAAATACAGTATTATTTGACAGATGTCAGAAACGCATTCTCTCAGCTGCCAAATATTAAAATGGATGCACGTCTGTCATATGACGTCACCGCTATTATAGTGTGGGCAGCGAGAGAGATAGCGAGATGTTTCCACTACGGCCCCGCTCTTTCTTATGCCCATTTTAAAAATATTAGTTACTATCTCATTCTACAACTAATTCCGGTACTGTTTTCACAGAAAGGTCTGTTTTTAATGGTATTTGCTATCGCAAATAAAATATAATCTAAAAAATTAAACATAGAAAGTAATATTATTAGCCAGCGGACTTAACAGCGTAACAATTAACGATATCCGAATATTGCTCTACGAGTGTTGAAGATACAGCCCCCCTAGCCAAGTTGACAATCGACAATCGTTATCGCTAATAGAAAACTAAAAAAATGTATTGGAATGACATTTCTCTTCGTTAAGTCACGTGTGAGTTGGCGATTAGAAGTGTCATTGCAATACATTTCTTCGTCTCCATTAGAGATAACGATTGTCGATTGTCAACTTGGCTAGGAGAGCAGAGGTATTCGTTGTATCTAGCGGAGTACTCCACAAGATAACATCGGCCGCATTGCACCATCGAGGTTGGCTCGTTTTTATTATTCAATTTTACGACCGCGCGCCGAATAGCTTAACCCTGCTCCGTAGTATTGCGGGCCTGCGATAGTAACCGGGATGAAGTCTGCACGTCGAATGAGTTTTGTATTATAATAATTATAATAAATATGAGTCTTGTATAATAATAATCGATTTACTTAAACAAGAATTTAATAAAGCAGCAAGTCTGCACTTCAAATCAGTTTTGTATAACATAATCATCATCATCCCCAGTCCAAATTCGTCCCCACTACAGGGACACGGACCTCCCCTGATCAGGAGGTGGATTAGGCCGTAGTCTACGGCGCTGGCCTAGTGCTGGTTGGTAGACTTGACATACCCATGCGAGCATGCAGGTTTCCTCACGAAGTTTTTTTGTATAATAATAATTTATAATATAATAAACTAGCTTTTGTTCACGGCTCCGCCCACGTGAATATCGGTTTCCCGCTACATGGGAAATCCCAAAACAATCATAAATTTATATACAAAAAGACCTTAGACCACATTTACTTGAGCTCTCGCACCTGAACGGCGGCTACCAAAACAGGGGTCATGGTGTATCTTCATTTCTACTGGGCCGAATTTGATGAAACATTCCGCAATATTTAAGTCGGAATAGTACCTTTAAGACTGTAACAGTTTGACTAAAATCTACCCGTTAGTTATTGCGTGAACTTCAAAGAAATAAACAAACTAACAAACATCGACGGATTTGCTTTCAGAAGCCCTTAATTAGTCTGAGTAGTTTTTTTTATATCTCTGAATTACACAGTTTGATATCATGAGTAATAATGTAATAATTAATAGTATAATTTTAATATAATTATAAATATCATGAGTTTCATATAATAATAATAATCCTACTTAAACGAGAAATTAATAAATCAGCACTGATTGGTTCAGTGGCAGTGAGACTGCTTGTGCCGCCTACGGGGCGTCCATCATTAATCACGCGATGTTTTCTTTTTAGCAACTTTTTCATCCCCCCACCCCCTGCTGATACGCGGTGAGGTTTTAGACTAAACCCTTCCCCTACCCTTTAATCATCTGTTTTTTTAATACAAAGTATTTTAAAATCACGCGCCGTTTTTCGATTTAGAAATCGCGCGCACAACAAAAAATAAATACAGGTGATATCTTTCTCCCCTGTGGTATTTCGTGAGTTTGTTCGAACCCCCTTTCGAGCCTCATGTGATTAATGGACGGTCTGCGAAAAACTCAGTGTGATGAGCACGAATGTTTGTGTCCGAGTCATGGATATGTTTAATATTATAATACGATTCAAATGAGAATAGGATCGACTTTGTGACGTCATTGCTGTCAATTCAAACTAATAATGACTTTAAATAATTAAATATTATATTTGGCTAATTTACTATTGTTTAACGTTTTTATTAAAATTTGATGTAAGATTTTTTAAATAAAATTTTCTTTGCAAAACGTACTTTTCAAGTGACATTTGACAGATAGAGGGCATTGACGTTCCTATTCTAATTTGAATCGCATTGTATATGTAATTTATCTATTTAAGCAAGTACATCGTTATCTCCTACAGGAGACACCGTGATTCCTAATTGTTAAAGGGACTCCTAATAATTGCAGTTCAAATATTTATTAATTTATGTTATTTAAATTCCAACTTATTTTCCACTACCTACATCGTTTTCATAACCAGATGAAAAGATATGTCAACCGTTTTAAGGCAACGCGGCCGCATTTGTGCCGAATTTCGTATAATAATAACAACAGTCCATATCTTAAAAAAATACTGAACCGATTTTGATAAAACTTGGATTATAATTTTTGACTTTCAACTTAGTGTAAGTCGAAAGGTATTTATTCCGATAAAAAATATTTAATTCGATTCATTAGTTTCTGAGAATAACGTGGATAAACTTACATGCATTTATGAAATTTGGTATACCTGTTTGGAAGTTCACATAGACTAACAAATATATACGAATATTGTACAATTCTAACAATGTTACATACATACAGGTTGAATTGGTAACATTTTTTTGAAGTCAGTTAATAACTACATCTTCTTTATACGCAAATAGACATTTAATATTATTTTATTCTATCATCATTGTTTTTAAATGTAATTTATTTGTATATATTCTGCTACCACCATTACGCCGTCATTCATACGTCAATAGCGCATGAGGAGTACATTCAGTAATTTCCACCTAAGAATTGAGATTTTAGCACCTCCAGTGTCTCATATGAGGCTAAAAGCGTGGCGAACTGTGCCCCAGTGTTCCTACTGCCTCCGAATAGGTTTTTTATTGTCGACGGTACCGTCCGTACAAAGGGAACTCGTAAAACCAAAGTGTCCGCGCTGATGTACGACCTTCTGGCTGTATAGTCTATGGTATAGTGACGTACCGCTCCGTCGATTATGTTTCTTAATCCTTGTTTATGGTCGTCCGTCTCGATTGTATGTCATCACTGGCGATTGTCGATTTTGTTGTTACTCTTTGTTTTCAAATGATCTAATAAAATTTGAGATAAGTATAATGGATTCACTGTGACTCCATGTGACGGTAGCTATGTATGACATTCTGTTAGATGCGACGTCTTGTTCTTTACAAGCGATGGCGTAGTTAATCTAATGTTTGCTATTTTAGACACGTAGGAATTCTTATGTACTAATTGTTCCGTAGATTTATCGTTTTTGTCTATTCGATGTGTTGTCGTTGTATGACTATTACGTTAAGAGTAATAAAGTAATGAACCAAAGAGAATATGCATAAATACACTCACGCCGGTATCTCATAAGGGTAGGCAGAGACCACACAGTTTGCCACATACAACTATCGATACGAATTTTTCATACATTTTCGTAAATTAAGGGTGCCGCGAACTTGATCTTTTTTTGAAACAAGTTATTAATTTGGTCAACATAAGTTTTTTCTGGGCGCCCTCTTCCGACACTTCCACTCATAATTGCCCGGTATATTCGTTCCGTCAATCGGATCTCACTCATCCTTTCTAAATGACTAAATCGTTGGAGCATTCCTTAATCGATCCTTGTTACCACATCATACTTCAACTTAGAATATAATACTTCAACTTAGAATACACGAAAGGGAATATAATATCTTTGTAATGAGAATTACCATAAAATCTCTCAGTAGGGTCGTATTACATACATACATATTCGACGGCTGCTGTTCGCATAGGACTCCCAATTAAAAATGACCACTGGACCCTGTCATGCAGATAAGGGCAGTGGTATGACTATGCACTCTTACTATTAGGTATGACTTTTGCCACCTTCAAAACATCTGCCAGGCATGGAAATTATGGCAGATTCATCCTTTTTAAGGATGAGGCCCATCTCGAGCAGTGGACTTTTACGGACTGATGACGACGTCTACGATGACTAGAGTATATTTACACAAAGAAGTAATAATGTACAGTTTCTTTTTGTTAAATATGCTGTTTATATTTAAGATAAAATTTATTTAGATTACTTAGTTTGTACAAAATAAACACTACGATGTTGTCACAAGTGTTTTTATAAACAAACACTTGTTCATCATTCACCCCCGAAAGTTTTTGAATGCTTAAGCAGTAAAAACTTAAAAAGTTTGGTCCCACGCATTAAGTTATATGTTATGATTTTTAAGTGGATATTTTTTAAATCATTATCATCTCCAGTTCACATTTTAGGGGCACGGACGCAGGAGTAAGGTGTTGGCACGACTAGGCCGTAGGGAGCTACGGCCTAGTCGTGCCAACACCTTACTAAAGATCATAGGTTCGATCCCGCTCCCGTATCACTGAGTAATTACTAATTCATGTATGGTCTGCATTGTAGACGCCAATGTACTTAACAGAGAAGGAAAACTTCGTGAGGTAACCTGCATGCCCGCATGGGTGTGTGAAGTCTATCAACCTGCGCTAGACCAGCGTGGTAGATTACGCTCTGATCCCGCTTCTGATGAGGAAGGTCTATGCCTCTGTAGTGGGGACGATGATGATGATGATCCTCAACATTACATAGTTCATACGGACGGAGTTGCGGCTTTCGGCTAGTTTGATATAAGATTCATTTCTTTGCAGCAGTGTCTCTGGAGACGCTAGTGGAGAACTGTCACAAACTCCTGGAGAAGTTCCACTATTCCTGGGAGATGATGCCGTTAGTGCTCGTCATCCTGAACTACGCAGGCAGCGACCTTGACGAGGCGTCGAGAAAAATACACGAAGGTTAGTTCCATCTGTGTTGTTTTGATGAATGTCATTGCGATTGTCTTTAACTTGAACATTTGCTATGCGAATGGTTTATTGCGCGGACTAAATGCTGTATAACCGATTTCATTATTATTATTATAAGAAAACTAGGGGAATTATTGCAAAAAAAAAACATAAAGCCGGACTGCGTGAAAAATGTATTTTTTTTACAATTTTGATATACTCAGTATCACTCTCACAGTTAAGACGAATCTAACGACACCTATCAAGCTAAAATCCATCGAGCCGCTTAGGCCACAGGGCCTGCCAAAGAAATATCATACACAAAAAAATAAAAACATAACCCTCTTTCTGGTGCAGTCGGGTAATACGTAACTTAAAAGACTATCGTCCAGTGTTATTACAATTTTAATACGTTGAGCCCGGCGTCGGTCCCTAACGAAGGACAGTTAACTTTCCGTTTGGCCAGGGTCGGTCCCTGGAGACCGATAGTGGATTTTCCGTATGGATAGCGCCGGTCCTTGGGACCGGCAGTATCAAAATTAAAATTTTTGAACAGAACCAAAAATTTTTACTATCGCAACCGTCTCTACACTTCCGTGGCTTCTTTCTAACTGATCGTCTGTTGGACGTCGTCTTTTTGCCGAATGTCTACTTAAGTGTTCGCCCGCCGCCGGCTGGACGGAAGGGACGGCATTATTGGCGCCGCGCTCAACGTTAATCACAAAAACAATCATCTTTATTTCCATTATCTACTAATTATTTTTATTGGTTCTTTGAATGTTATCATATTAAAAAATTACGCAGGTATATGAATGAAAATAAAAGTCGAAATTAATTTGTAAAACAATTTTATGTTTAATATAATATTAGAGGTAGAATTACGAGTATATCTGATATACTTTAATAATACTGATTAATGAATATAAAAAAACTGGATATAAAAAGGTATGATTGTCGATGAATATGAAAAACATGGATCAATATGAAAAATTTTAGATTGTATCCACACTAAACATCATAGGTATTGTTATTATGGCTTATTTTGCTGTGACCGTATCGACTGTGCCAATGTCAGTTTCGAAAACCAGTGGAGGAAAAATTTGTGTGAAATCTTCAATGTTTACTCTGTCGTATATATTATTATCTATTATGTACGAGAGACATGCCACTTGAAATTAGTTCTTTACTCATTTGTTTGTTACTGGCAAGATAAACACCGTCGCAAAAGCTGTATGCTAATTTACATGTTAAAACTATTTGCTGAGCTTTGAAGATGGAACACATCTTAAATAGATAATTTGGTGGAACTTTATTCATGACTGTGGCACTTACTCGACGTGATTTTTGTGTTATGATTCATTATGACATAAAATGCATATAAAAAGCCATAATTTAACCCCAAGAATGTTTTGAACCTTAGTCAACAACTTTTGGTGATTCTGCTTATTAACGAGCTATAATGATTTGCTGAATTTAAAAGAGCACAGGGAAGCTTTGTAAATGAGTAGAAATCAAGTCGGCTGCCAAACGCGGTTACTCAAGTAAACGTTCAAGGTGTCGAAAAAATTATATGTGAAACCGAAGAATTATATATGTATATAGAGCTTTACCGAGAACTGCGCATTAGATTATTAGCATTTCAGACTATTCATGGACCACAGTCTCTCCATAAGCGTTGTTCGAAATTGGTTCCGCACAAATTTGATGATGAACAGAAAGAACATCGCGTGGATTGGTGTAAATATGAAAAATAAATTCGATGCTGGCGAGAAAATAAATGTTTATGATATACTGAAACTCGCGAAATATGGTTATATAACTATGTTCCTAAAACAAAACGATAGTTCACGTTATGGCGCTTTGAAGATGACTCGACTTCAACGAAATGTTGTCGCACACGAAGCACATAGAAACAAAGAGTCGCCTAATTTTTTCTGCAAGACGGCATATGTTACTACTGTAGTACTAGAAGATTAAAGGAGAGTTAATTCCGAATGCAATAGTCGGTGTCCCGAAAGTTTTGACAGTTTGATGTGTCAGGCAGTTTAAGTCAGGAATCCGGCCCCTCTTCTAGCGTCACGATAACGTCGCTCTGCAACTTCTGCCAGAACACTTGATTACTTTCATTTAAAAAACGTGTCTATTTTACCCCAATAGTCATATCCACCTGATCTTCTTGAGATTTTTAACCTTTTCAAAAAATTAAAGGGCTAGCGGTTTGAAAGCGAAGATGTCTTGGCTGCTTATATCTTTGAGATTTCTGAGATGTCTAAAGAAGAGCTGTCATCAGTGTTTTGCAAGTGGCTTAGATATATGAAATGTGTATACGTATCCATGGTGAATACTTAAAGAAAAACGACACTTGTTGTAAAAAAATAAAGAACAATTTTTTTTGGCTTGACCCTCGTATGACGGACGTCTAGTGACCAAGATACAGATGCGACTTAATTAGGGGTTAGGTCGATATTGTAAATGTTAAAACTGTTATAGTTTTTTGTCTACGCGTTTACCGTTGCTATGCTATACGGGTGGAAAGTTAAGAACTTTAGTGAAAGATGACTTCATTTTATTATTGAAAATAAGTTGATTTGTAATCAAAGATTTTCCAGAAAAGCATAAGTAATGTGGGATCTTTTCTAAATTTTCTTAAAAATAATATTAAAATGAATCTTATGTATGGATTTCCTTAAATTTAAAATAAAGCAAGCCGTACTACGCTGTTGCCAGAATAATTAATGATAATAATAATTATACTGCACATCTCCACACACATTGATCTAGTTCCAAACTAGGATTCCCTATATCTTGGGTACTAGACAACGATATACATACTTATATAGATAAATACAATACATAAATAGATATACATATACGTCCATGACTCGAATACAAACATTTATGATCATCACACAAAGTTTATCCCAACCAGGATTCGAAGCCGGTATTAATTGGCACAGAGAGCAAGGTCACTGTACCATTCAGCTGTCCAAAATGATATGTAATTATGTGAGGTAACTATCTCACAATGACAACAGTTTGGCGAGACACACGTTTCCGGGAGACAAACCCCCTTAAAGTTTATGTTAAACCTCACACTAAAGTTTGACCGCGTTTAAAAAAAAGCCGGACTATCTTTGTTCTAGTAATTGAGAGTTACATTGTGAATGTTGCTCATATTCATCACTCTAATTAACTATCTTCGGTCCTTTCAACTGGCGTCATACACAACTAATTACAAAATTACTTTAAGTAATTCCTTGTTTTCTTGTAATTATATGACTAATCGGTTATCAGTTTCAATTTTGAATAGTCTAAACGGTATCTGCCCCTCCTAGCCAAGTTGACTTTCTGCAATCGTGGACGCTAATAAAACGAAGAAAATATATTGGAATGACATTTTTAATCGATAAGTCATCGTGACTTATCGATTATTGATATAAAAATGTATATTATCTACATTTTTTTTAAATTTCTATTAGCATTAACGATTGTAGAAAGTCAACTTGACTAAGGGGGTTGTTTCATTCTGTTTCAAATTTATTTCGATTTTTTTGCCATTCTGGAATTTCGACATCGATCGAAAAAAATTAAAATTATGACATGAACAATTTATTAGGTAAATTATTCATGACATATCATAGTTTTAATTTTTGTCATAATTTATATTTTAAAATTAAGTATTAACCTATGTATTGCGTTCACAGAAAAAAAATATCAGCATTCAGTAGTGCACGAATGGCAACGAAATTAATAAAATATTTGAAATAGATGCAAGCGGATACCGTGATGTAGATATAAATAATGGTTTTATCATTTTCTAACGTTGTATGTCAAAAACCCTTTTATAAGTTTTTAGAACGTTGTTTTTCATTTAAATTTTGTCTTTTTCATACTCTTGGAAGAACCATTACGTGTTTATTTTTAACTAATTTACATTAGTTTAATAAATTAAATGGAATAGGAACAATGGCTTAAATTGTATTACATACATACATACATACACTCACGCCGGTATCCCATAAGAGTAGGCAGATACCACAGTTTGCCACATACTACGATCCTGACACACCTCTCTCGTCTCATCCACATCCATACATCAACTCAAACACTTTCGCAATTAAGGGTGTTACGAATTTGGCCTTTTTGGAACAAGTTGTTGATATGGTTAAAGTAAGTTTTTCCCTTGCGCCCTCTTCCGACACTTCCACTCATATTTGCCCGGTATATTCGTTTCGTCAATCGAATCTCACTCATTC
>WUAW01015645.1:11172-23012 GCA_017165845.1 Thaumetopoea pityocampa | reverse complement strand
AAAACAAACTACTCAGATCGACTAATTATGGGCTTCTGAAACCAAATCCGTCGATGTTTGTTTGTTTGTTTGTTCGGGCTTCATGTAAAAACCAGCAGGTAGATTTTAGTTAATCTATTACAGTCTTACTGTTACTATTAAATACTGCGGCATGTTTCATCAAAATCCATCCAGTAGAAGCTTGTTTGTTTGTTTGAGCTTTACCCAAAAACCAGCGAGTAGATTTTGACCAAACTATTACAGTCTTAAAGGTTTTCTGACTTAAATATGTATATGTTAATATGTGTATGTTTCATCAAAATCGGTCTAGTACAATTGAAGATACAGCTTGATCTCTGTTTTAGTAGCCGCCATTAAGCTACGAGAGGTCAAGTAAAAGTGGTTGAAAGCTTTTTATATAAATGTGTGATGTATGATTGTGTCCGGATTCCTCATGTTGCAGAAAACCGACGATCATGCGGGCGGAGCCGCGGGCAAAAGCTAGTGTTTAAATATTTGTTTACCTTTTACACCAGGCTGCAACCAACACCTACTGTGTCTTCCAAGACACGAAGAAGGATTTTTCCAGAATTGTACTTTCACCGGCTGATATTAATAATAAGAATTTCTGGACATTTTCACAAACATTGATCTAGTCCCAAACTAGGATTCACTGTATTTTAGTTACTAGACGATATACATACTTATATAGATAAATAAATACAATACATAAATAGATAAATACGTCCATGTGTCGGACACAAACATTTGTGCTCATCACACAAAGTTTGCTGCTACCGAGATTCGAACCCCGAACTCGTGACACAGAAAGCAGGGTTTCTGAAACTGTGCCAATTAGCCGTCGATAATGATAATAATGATATACCATGTCACAAACAAACGAAAGTCATCTTTATAATTTCATTTCAAAACACCGCCATAGTTATCGGTGCGTGGGTAAAAGATTCAATTTTAAAAAGTTATTTTTCCATTGATTTGATACACGGACACTTAGAATGATAAATGCAAACCCCAAATATCAGTCGGTCTTCACCATGAGCTCGATTTTTCAAATAATTTCACTTTCTTATCGCAAGTTGTGAAGCCCTCTTTAAAACGCCAGGCAAAAGAATAACAATGTCTATTTTAATTGTCACTTAACGCTTGAGAGGCGTCTTGGCGATCGCAGAAGGTTTTGATTGAATAACAGGATAACCCTGATGCCCATTATCCTGGTACATCCCTTAGCTGGTTGACACAGCATCCACGGGAAGAGATAAAATGACGCTATTATTACGCCGGCGTCACACAGCAGATATTTACCTTGATTAATTGTATTTATTAAAAAAAAACTAATGTCATATTGATTATGACATTAGTTTTTCAAACGTATAATTGTTGAAGTATAAACATAAAAACATCGTTGAATGAACGCGACGTATCCTGCGTCTGTATATGTCACCAACTATGTGTTATCTGTGCTCAATTTTATATAATGTGTCGCGATTCACTTGTTTTTGTTACTGCATTCAACAATAAACCGAGTTTTACTAATTTCTTTTGGGTATATTATTTCCACAATAATAAATATAAACTGTTTGTAAATGCAAATATGTTGAGGTGCTAAAATATACGTTTTTATCATTATGATCTCAATATTATAAATATCAAATATTCTTACCTTTAAAGCAATCATAGTGATAACAATTAGCACGGCACAGAGATCAAAACGTTCCTCAATATTTCATAGTACTCAAACGTGCACGATCACTAATTAATTAGTCGATTCGGCATATTGGGCCGTGGGGTACGAAACACAACATTTGCACTCCACTTGTGGCAACTTCAGTCGTGCTCTGTCTTCATATCCGCCGCTGTGTCGGTTGTCTTCGTAACACACTGTCCATGCAAGCGCGGACAAAGGAAATCCTATAATTTAAAGAAACCATCAATTTAAATAGGAAAACTTTTACTTCACCAATGATTACACTCGATAATTGAACAGAACGCGGCCATTTCAAATGTGTACCTATGTACGTCACAAATTACGCGGGAAAATTCGATATTTAAATTGAAGGATTAATGTTTACTTCTTTTTTTAAATTTAGTATGATAATGTTAACGTTGCTTTTAAATACGTACTTATTAAAAAAAAATGTAACGGTAAAAAGCTCAATGCGTGCGGCCGGCTGCTCGCTCGGTAAGTGGTCGCGCGTATCACCCGTTTGTTATTAAATACTGCACTACTCCACATATTGGCGTACAGAAAGGCAATCATATCACATGCTGGATGAGCTGATCGCTGTGAGAACGGGGACGTCCGAAAACGAAAAATATGTTCAGTACCGACCTAGGCTCCGCCTGATTATTTGCCTGATCAATAAAAAATATATAATAGATAATATAAAAAATATATGAATCAATTAAATAACGAAAACTACTTAAATGTATACTATTATAAAATTGTAAAACGTCATTCTCTGTACATTAAGGATATTTCATAAATCTAACTGAGATCAACTAATTAAGAACTTCTGAGACCGGATCCATCTTTTGTTTTTTCGCGTCCGTTTTTTAAATTACAATTATTTCGGTAAGGATTTCAAAACCTAGTTTTTTCCTGCGGCTCCTCCCACGTGAATGTCGATTTTCTGCTACATGGGAAATCCCAAAACAATCATAGGTAAATACGTGTATATATAATAATAAAACCACTTTTACTTGAGCCCCCATACCTCAGCGGCGGCTAGTAAATCGGAGATCAAGCTGTATCTTCAATTGAACTAGACCGATTTTGATGAAACGTACACATATTAACATATAAATATTTAAGTCAGAATAGTACCTTTAAGACTGTAATAGTTTGATCAAAATCTACTCGCTGGTTTTTGCGTAAAGCTCAAACAAACAAACAAACAAGCTTCGACGGATTTGATTTCAGAAACCCTCAATTAGTCGATTTGACTAGTTCTTTTTTAAATATCTTTGATTTACAAAATCTAACATTTAACAATTTTATCTATACATATATAATTACTTGTCTTTACTAACTGACTGTTTCATCAACGCAGAGCCTAAACCGCTGGAACTATAAACTTGAAATTTTGGCAGTTGATGCCTTTTATATTATAAGCATGCATTACAAAAGGATTTTTGAAAATTTCATCCCTAAGAGGATAAAATAAGGGATGTACGGTTGTATGGAAATCCGTCATTTTCAACGTAAGCAGACCGAATTTTAACATACCTGCTTCTGGTTAGAAATAAATGTACATGTATATCGGCGTTTTTCAAAATTTCACCCCTAAGGGGGTGAATTAGGGGTTGTAAGTTTATATGAGAAGTTCGTCACTTGAAGGTAGAAGCACGAAATTTCATATACCCGCTTCTGCTTAGAAATAAATATACATGTATATCGGCGTTTCTAAAAATTTCACCCTTAAGGGGGTGAATTAGCTGAGTATTTTTAACCCCAAAGTGGAACACTGCAAACGTCGTTTACTGAGATACTACGGTCATTAAAAATAAAGATTAGAAAAAACTAAACACGCAAGCGAAAGCGCAGGCAACAGCTAGTAATAGTATAAATAAATAAAGTTCTATAAGTCGAAGATACGGTCGTCTACGTGAGACGAAAAGGGCAAAATAGGGAGCTGTACTCCTTCTTTACAAGTGTCAAGAGGCAACCTGGATGGAACTGGACAATCAGACGTCCCAATCCACACTGGGCATGGATGCTTCAATTAGGAGCACCTTTTATTGAAGCTCTGCGACGTGGGTTAGTGGATGCCCTGCAGAGGACAAAGACAGGCACGATATGGTTTGACTTTGTTCTCTGTATGAGCATTTGTTAAAGCTCTGCGATCTGAGTTTGTGTGAACGGCGTATAAAGAGACTCGTGGTAGAATGCTAGAAGGATTGGAGTGCGTGTGAGGTGAGGGACCGATATACTATCGGAATCCCATCAGCAAATCGGTCAACTTCGAGATGTTTAAGTGGTGAGTGCATGCTTGGCACAAAACAAGGATGAGCCGAAAGCATAACGCATCCGGCGAAATAGCACGTCGCGTAGGACAGAACATAAAATTAAACAATTTTTAGAGACTCAACAAAGTGTCACAGGCTAAAACCTACAGAAGTTGATTGTAGCATCTCCTGGGATTCACCCCGTATGACCAGATTGTCGGTAGACCCTACCGGCGTCATTCAAACAGCAGTCGGGACCTACTGGTTTACGTGTCTTCCGATTGTGCTGAAATACACTAACCTCACTCACTCGGCTGTGGTAAGCACCGCTTAACTCAGAGAACATTTCAAAAGCTGACTACTTACTACGCTATAATCTGCTCAAATGTAACGTAGTACTAGACGGTACCTAAAAGATAATGTATACATTTATAGCCGTATCTGACAGTTACATCGATCGTTTCCATTTCATGACAAATGACAGTTTACTAGTATGTTATAAGCGTACAATATAATTCATATGTTATCATACGACGTGTGTGCTATACACACAAATGTGCCGCTGATAATATGTATTGCACCGGAGTATAAAAGCATGTGATTAGATTAAATTACAGTTATTATAGTTACTTTAGTTATAGGTGCACTCTATCTACTATATCATATATTATTACGAACCAACTAATTGGCCTATATCGGTTTGATGGTAGATTTTTAAAACTATTTGCACAATATCATATTTGGCTAACTCATGCCGTAGTTTGAGGGCAGGTATGCCAAAACGAGACTCCTCTAAATTCATCATATCTTTTTATTTTTATTTATTAGGTGATCCAACCTATGACTTCATCAGTATTAATTATGATATAAACATTATTAATTAATATACTCGCTAAATGCATCAAACGATCATAAACCGACACCACTTGCACCGTATATTCTAATTAAAACTATCCTTATAATAACTAACCACTGTTATAACTAACCGTTACACCATCATGTCAGAAATACAGCGAGTGATTTATGTAAGTTTTGAACTAATAAAAAGTGTCAGGTATCGTTCCTACTAGTTAGAAATATGACGACCAATTATACTACGGAGCTTGTGGATCGAAGTGTACATCGATTAGGTTATATTTATTACCTAATTGACATAATCTTGAAACCGGAAAATTTGCTACAAAAGTCTTCTAAAAATGAGCCATATACAGTTATAGCAGTTATAATCTAATCCCAAATCGCGACAAGTCACAACATCGTTATTAATTTAAATCGCGAAATAATGTACTATGAAATTATATGAAAATATGTATGAATGTGGATGAGGCGAGAGAGATGTCACAGGGTCGTAGTATGTGGTGAACTGTGGTCTCTACCTACATTTATGGGATACCGGCGTGAGTGTATGTGTATATATTTAAATAGAAAAGTTTAAAAAAATCATTATACTCTACGTCTGCCTCTTGGTAAATACTTTCACGAATTACCTTATTGTTGCGTCAAAAGATTGCACAGTTTCTGTATTCAAAACAAAAAAGAAGATTAACTCAGGTACCATTTTTTTTTTTCATTTTTATTTTATTTAGCCATCGTAATAGCCACCTCCGTTTCTATGTCGATAGCTGTCATTAAATTGCGTGAAGACGAATACGTGTTTAGATTACCGGCTGCGTTTATGTAGCGTTATGTAACTTACTTTTATTAAATATAAAGTGGTTTGGTACAGGCAGTGGAGTGGATAAGGCCACGTCCCAAATCCGAGCACGGAAAGGTCTCGGATGACATCAGACTGCAATCGGCCAACTTTAACCGCCCTACAGTCGTATGCTCTACAACAAAAGCAGATCCTTACAAACAAAATCGATATAAAGCTTGGTATTTCACACCGGGTCAACTACTTATCTATTCTATTATAAAATTTTTAAATGTCAAATTTTCAAAAAGCAAAGAGATTTAAAAACAAACTACTCAGCTCGACTAATTAAGGGCTTCTGAAACAGAATCCTTCGATGTTTGTTTGTTTGTTCAAGCACGCAAAAACCAGCGGGTAAATTTTGATTAAACTATTACAGTCTTAATGGTAATATTTGGGCTTAATTAATGCGGTATGTTTCATCAAAATCGGCCCAATAAACTTGAAGATATAGCCTGATCCCTATTTTAGTAGCCTCTGCTTAGGTACGAGAGGTCAAGCAAAAATGGTTAATGTTTTTTTATATAAATCTATGATTGTGTCGGGATTTCTCATGTTGCGGAAAACCGATATTCAAGCGGGCGGGCAAAAGCTAGTGCTCTATAAAGCGCAAGTCCGGTCGTGTGTGGAATACTGCTACCACTTATGGGTCGGAGCTGGTTAATGCCACCTAGCAGCCCTGGACTCCGTGGAGAGGTGCGCAATGAGGCTTATTGGTGACCCTTCCCAGGTTGAGACCAATCTACACAGCCTTGAGGACAGGCGCAGGGTAGCCAACCTTTCAGTGTCCTACAGGATACATTTTGGAAAGTGTGCGCAGGAATTTTACAATTTAATTCCTCCATCCAACCATCGTGAACCATCTCCTAAGCAAGCCGGTTTCCAAAAACATTAGTTAGTACCATAGTTAGTACCATAGACCACATGCATACGTTGCAACAGATTATACAGAAAACAGAGGAGAATAATTTATGCTTAGAATTTATGGGCTATGAGAAGGTCTTCGATTCGGTGGAAACTTGGGTTGTGCTTCAGTATGTTCAGCGATACCGTATTGATTATCAATATATCCAAGTAATGAAGACTTTGTACAGAAATGTCACCATGTCTACACCATGTATACAAAACTAAAGCTCCAAACTAATCCAACTACAACGCGGTGTAAGACAAGGGGACGTTATCTCTCCAAAGTCACTTACAACCGCATTAGAAGATATTTTTAAGCTTCTGAATTGTAACGAATTAGGTATCAATGTTAATAGAGAGCAAATCACTCATCTTCAATTCAACGATGATATAGTATTCACGGCAAAACTGCTAACAGACCTCTGCATGATATCCCATGACCTCAATAGAGCATTTGGAGTATGGGCTTTAGTGGATCTAAAAATGAACACGGAGCAGATCAAAATTATGGTTAGAAGTTTTATTTTGATTTGAGGACTGAGTTTGTGGTGCTGCTGCCTTTTGCTCTCTGACTCTCGGGTCCCGGTGTCGAGTGCCAGTAAGGTCACATTTCCTATGATAAACACGAATATTTGTAAGCGAGTCGTGAGTGTGTATTATTAATTGTGTGGGTGTATATTCATATTTAAGTTTTAGTTTTTATCTATATATCGACGGATGAAAGGTAATAGGATACAAGCGACAATAACCAAATTGTTCAGGAGAGCAATTTAAAGTTTGAAACAGAAGAAAATAGACATAACTTTTTTATTTATTGTTATATCATGGAAATGGAAACAGCTTTAGAATCAAGAAAAATTTAAGCATAAATTGACAAAGAATTTATTTCTTTGATTGGGCGTTGTTTTATGTAATTTTATGCCACTTAAATCAATTGATCTTGATTATATCAATGAATTAGTTGAGTTTTTGCTTGAGCATAAGTGACAAAAAAGTCATCGTAGAGCCATGGGAGTTAGCGCATTCGAAAAAGCGGACAATTTTAAATAGGATGGCATTCATGATTCATTTCGGACCAAAATGTCTCTTATGCCCTAATACCTTTCAATCGTCCATATGTATGCATGTCGTTGTCAAATACCCAAGATACAAGAACTCTAGTTAGGGGATAGATTAACGCGTGTAAAAGCGTCCACAATATTATACACATATAAGAATTTGACAGACGTTGCTGTGTGGCGCCGGCGTAATAATAGCGTCACCCCATCTCTCCCGCGGATGCTATGAAAACCAGCCGAGGGATGTTCCAGGATAATAGGAAGTGACGTCATTCTATTATTCAGTCAAAATCTAATGCGCTCTCTAAAACACCTGCCAAGCATGGAAATTATGGCAAATCACACCTCCTTAAGGAAGAAGCCAATATTCAGCAGTAAACTTCCACAGAGTAATGATAACGATGATCCATGTCGTTTTCTAATGCCCAAGATACAGGGAACCCTAGTTAGGGGTTATATTAATGCGTGTGTCCGCAATATTGNAGTCAAAATCTAATGCGCTCTCTAAAACACCTGCCAAGCATGGAAATTATGGCAAATCACACCTCCTTAAGAAAGAAGCCAATATTCAGCAGTAAACTTCCACAGAGTAATGATAACGATGATCCATGTCGTTTTCTAATGCCCAAGATACAGGGAACCCTAGTTAGGGGTTATATTAATGCGTGTGTCCGCAATATTATTCACGTACCAGATGTCGTATGTCTGTTTGTTTGCTATTGTTACTGTATTGTTACACACACTCTCCTTTGAATTTCGAGCGTCGTTGCTAGGTTACTAACAAAGGAAGAATCAGGTGGGCTACGGTGCGAAAATTGTACATTATAATATTTTATATTTGTAAATCAATATTTTATGTGGGGAGAAATAGGAGTCATTCAAATTTGTTTTTATTTATACAACACGCGCATCCTTCTCCCACATTACGTTACGGGAGTACGGGATGGGAAGTAAGTAATTGTTAGCAAGAGTAGCCGTTTACTTTACACCGCGACTCTGATACCACAGCACAATTTTATAAAATTGACGCGATGCGCGTACTGTATTATAGTACGTTATACTCGCAGTGCGCATGCCAGTCTCATTAATCTAGCACTGTACTGAATTTACCATTTTACTATTTCCACATTTCTTCTTTTTTCTTTTCTTCTTCATATTCCTTCCTGGAGCTCGCTTCCCACTGAAAAGCCCGTTAGATACGAAAGGGTCCCCTTATGTAATGCCCGGCGGACAGCTCTAAAAGTTAAAATTCAAATTTTAATGTTCGTAACTTCTTGTTACATAGATTTACATACATACATATACTCACGCCTTTTCCCCTGGCTCTCCGGCGGGGAAACGAACCCCGGTCTCCTGCCTGACAGGCGGGGATACTGACCACTACACTACCGAAGAATTGATACATATACATTACATATACATATAATGATACATATACATATACATTGATTACATAGATTTAAAAATAATTATATTTATAGTGCATTTCTATGGTAACGTTTTCTTTTAGTATTTAATATTAATTTATTAAGTATATTTTCAATAAGTACATTTGGTGTTGTTGTTTTTTTGTATAAATCATCAATAATCGAGAACAATATTGAAACATTGGAATAATTGTGATTAATATACCAAAGCGACCGTAATTTCTCAAGGCAATAAGCGTGAAGCTTACTCCTAGTCAACGAAGTAATCTTCGGATTAACGTCAAAACTCCAAAGAAGCAATAAAATTATACAACGGCATTTTATTAACTTGTGAAAATTATGTAACTAAGTCAGACAAGGCTTTTTGGGCTTGAATCCCATTGCCTTCCATTTTAAAAGAGAATAAAAACGTTACCGCTGTTACATAATCTTACAGGTACAGTGTTAAACCGATTTTATCTAGTGAAAATATAAAAAAATATCCGAGAAAGAAATTTTATTAATCGTCAGTGCAGGTGAAGCCAATTAAAGTAATTGTATAAAATAATCTACTCACATTTACACATTTACAAATCCAATTATTTGTCTCATTTCTTCTGCCTTATAAGGAATCTTAATATCTTTCTTGTTTTAGTAGGTAGTAGATTATAATAAAAAACTGTATATTATAAAAAACTGTACTTCTGAAAAATTTTGTTATAATAAATGGTTTATTTTGTAAAATTATAGCATACTCATGTTTGAATAGGTACATTTTCACACACGCACTGTCGTTAAAGTCATTTATATCATTTTTAACTGCGACAATGTTATGTAACATTAGTTTGTTTAATGATGATTGCTACTTTTAAGTGTAAGCGTAAAAGTTAGAAGGATTACGTAACAAAATTAACAACAATGTACATAAAAGTTTAAGAAAATCGATAAAATCAGTTCATTTTGTCATCGACGTTTTTTTTAAGTCTATAACTGGGCACTGCGTTGAGTCCGTTGGAACCCGGAAATTTTGGGCGGGTAACTATTGATGAGGAGGCTGGGACAATGTTAAATGTGGAAGGGAAGTACAAGTGCTTATTGCTTATCTCATGCTCTCCAGATAACTCCTTGGACACGTCGATTTGCCTTCGATTTGGTTATACAGTAGCGGACTAGTTCCATGCGCGTGTGGCGGTCGCTGATTCTAATTGTACGAACTGAGGGTAGAGCGTAGTTAAACTACCCTCATTTTCTTGCTTGAGCACTTGTACCTTTTAATGGAGTGTAGTTTGAAAGAAGAGGATGAAGTATCGATTGCAATTTCAAAATTTCGAGCGGTCAGGGCTTCCACAATAACATTTTGTACCTAATTTTATCAAAGATAATATTTACGAGACGGCAAAGAGATGACCATTTATAGACCATGATGACAGTGTATATATATTTTAATAGACATATTCTGCTATGTACCTATCCAGTGATATTCTTGAGTGCGGGTCCATTTGAAAACCAGCTGTGGTTCGGGACTACAGCATATGCTGAGTTGGTAGCCCTTTCGAAATTTTTCTTCTCGACTTTTCTTTTTTCGACTTTTCTGTTATTTTCTCATATGTATTGTTCACAAAATAAACATAGTATTGTAAGTGGAAAAAACGTTTCTTTCTTTCTTTCTTTTTACATGTTATTAGATATCATCATCCTCCCTACGAGGGCACAGATCTCCTCTCATCAGAAGGAGGAATAGGCCGTAGTCTACCACGTTAGCCTAGTGCGGGTTGGTGGATTTAACACACCCATGTGGACATACGGGTTTGCTCATGAAGTTTTCCTTCTTCGTCGAGTACCTTAGTGACTACAATGTAGACCGTCAAAAGTTTGAAATAAGACAGTGGTGCGGGACCGGGACATAAGCCACGATATTGGGATCTACAATCGTACCTAGCACTNGTATTGTTCACAAAATAAACATAGTATTGTAAGTGGAAAAAACGTTTCTTTCTTTCTTTCTTTTTACATGTCATTAGATATCATCATCCTCCCTACGAGGGCACAGATCTCCTCTCATCAGAAGGAGGAATAGGCCGTAGTCTACCACGTTAGCCTAGTGCGGGTTGGTGGATTTAACACACCCATGTGGACATACGAGTTTGCTCATGAAGTTTTCCTTCTTCGTCGAGTACCTTAGTGACTACAATGTAGACCGTCAAAAGTTTGAAATAAGACAGTGGTGCGGGACCGGGACATAAGCCACGATATTGGGATCTACAATCGTACCTAGCACGACTAGACCACCGACATACTTGTATTATAATTATTATTATTATTGCGTGATCGAATCAAAAATGAAGAGATCCGTAGACGAACAAGAGTAACTGACAGAGCGCAGCGTATTAGTAGGCTGAAGCGGCAATGCGCAGGGCACATAGCACGAACAACCGATGGCCGTTGGGGCTGCAAGGTGTTGGAGTGGCGGCCACGAACTGGAAAGCGAAGCGTGGGCAGGCCTTACACAAGGTGGACTGACAACCTGATTGGGGTTGCGAGAGGCCGCTGGATGAGGGCAACGCAAGACCGATCTTTCTGGAAATCCTTGGGGGAGGCCTATGTTCAGCAGTGGACGTCTTTGGGCTGAGTTGATGATGATAATTATTATATTATATTTACTCATTATAGAATGTAATTTCATCATCATCACCATCATCAGCCCGTGGAAGTAAGTCCACGGCTGGACATGGACCTCCTCCTTAAAAAGGAGGAGTTTACCATAATTTCTACATTTGGCAAGCGTCTTGGAGGACGCAATAGATTTTGATTAAATAACAGGACGCAGTGTGG
>WUAW01015640.1:22150-32756 GCA_017165845.1 Thaumetopoea pityocampa | reverse complement strand
AACTGCTGCGGTATGTGTATATCCCAGTCGAGTAAAAGATGCAAAAGATGCTTTAAATTTAATGAATATGTCGAATATCATTGGTGTCGCTTCAGGTAACTATATTTATATTATTTGGGAGGAAAAGACAAAGGGTTGTTTTTAAGTCTCGTGCTGACTAGGTCTTATGTCTTAAGAATAGATCTGAGATCACACTGTATCATGCTCCCCTGTACTTTGCTTTGTTAACCACTCCATAGGGGAGCGGGAGGGCGAAATTTAAGTTACTCACCCCAGCACTTCGAGGAACTTGTGGTGACATGAACCATATCAGTTACCGTCTTTCGTTTTCGCTTCAGAGGGACGATCAGGGTACCCAGCCTTTACATCTACGATACGAACCTATGTAGATAGGTTCGTATCTAACATGATATAAAAACTATACCAATTGATTCTCCTAATTCTGGATAAATTACTCGAAGATGTACAAAACATAACCCTTTTTTATTTAGTACAGTTATATCCTGTACAGATCCTTTGGCCATATCTTACGGCCTGGCCACGACTTTGGACTAAGCGGCGAGTGGAGCGGCGCGCGGCGCGGCGATGGATCGAGCGCGCCACGCACTTCGCAGTTGCGTCAGCGCTATCAAGCAGGGGGCCGTATTTAAAAATATTTTTGTCAAAAGTTGCTATTCAGTGCCTTGGAAGTAGCTTATATTTCACGCAGAACGTTTTGAATGTGCGAGAAGAAGCCCACGAACTAAGTAGAGGTCGTTACACATATTGCGTATTCACCACTTTGTATCAAGAATACAGTAAGCACCCTGAGAAATTTGCTGTCATAACTTGGAACGTGTTCTTTTATTTCTTCCGATAAGTTCTTTATTACATGCCTCAACTTTGTTCTTTGTTCCCGCCACGCGCCACGCCGCGCGCCACTCCGCGCGCCGCTGCCGCTCGTGTAAATTTGCACGCGTTATTGCCGCCGGCGGCGGGTCGTGGCGTGGTTCGTTAGTTTCTGTACATTTGTTTCGGCCACTCGCCGCTCACAGCTGCCGCTGCTGCAAGGCGCGCGAAGTCGTGGCCAGGCCGTTAGGCATACTTTCATGAGACGAAAGAAAAACTCTCTTTCTCTCTTCCTCTTTGTCTCCCTTTCTTTCTACCTCTCTCATTGTCTTCCTCTCTTTCTCACTCCCCTTCTCTCCATCTCTTTCTACCTCTCCCTCCCTCTTTCTCTCTCTCTCTCCGTTTCCCTCGCCCTCCCTCGCTCCCTCCCGCCCTCTCCCTCGCTCCCTCTTGCCCTCTCCCTCTCTTCCACTGCCTCTCTCTCATACCTAATGTAGGCGCCAACATGTTTTACACAAAACTATACATTTGATATTCGTCATTTTCAGTTGCTACCGGATTTCCTTCTGGTCTGTATCCACTTGCATCGAGACTCCATGAGATCAAGTTTGCAGTAGAAAATGGGGCTACTGAAATAGATGTGGTATTAGATCGGAGTCTAGTGTTGACAGGGCAGTGGCAGAAATTGTACAGTGAGGTAGAGCAAATGAAGAACGCGTGCGGCGATGTCCATCTTAAAGTCATTCTTGGAGTTGGTGAACTGGGAACCTATGTCAACGTATGATGTTCTTTATTTTTAAAAGGGCTGTCACATGTCAATTAAATTTATAATTATGAATTTGATTATAACTGTTACTATTAAAAGAAACACTGTTCCATTATGTAGTACTGATTTAATGATAACGTCACTCTATCTCTTACTTTTGTTACAACGAGAGCCAGCCCAAGGACACAAGAGTATTGAGCAGCAGCAGTATCCTGTTTATCGCGGAGAAAATTCTGCTTAAGACTATAGTAAGATGCGGAGGCAGCCTACGGGGCGTATCAGACTCCTGCTCCGCAGTTGCATCCAGTGACACATTTGAAGTGAATCGATGACCTACCGATATCCCTCTATGTCTCGTTCTCTTGAGCATTTTATATCCCACTACCTTGAGACGACATGAGCCACGCATGCCGTTATTGTTCTCCTTGAGAGCAATAATCTTCTGCAATTTAGTGACTAATTAGAGTTTAGCGTTTTAGTATTCCAAGACGCCTGCCAGGCATAGAAACTTTTAACTGTCGCCCAAGCTCAAATAAGCTCATGAGATGGAGTGGCATTAATTACGCAACAGCGATGCAATAGTCAATAGACAATTTCCGGCTGTTGTTATTAATCCAGGCTTCCGCTGCTACCCTCCCGTTCAACTTTTTGCACTTTTCCTAATAATAATATTTTTTTTTATTTTCTCATCGGTCCACCTAGACCCCCAGTCTATCTGCATTATGCTTATCGGTTCGGGGTCGCCACTCCAGTACTTTAGCACCCCAACATATGTGCCCCACCCACTACCAATTCAACTTTGCAATCCTTTGAGCTATACCGGCGACTCTAGTACTTCTACGGATTATGTCATTACAAATCCTGTCTCGCAGGGAAACTCCGAGCATAGCTCTTTCCATTACTCATTGCGTAACCTTGAGCTTTCTTATGAGGCCCATAGTCAGTGGCCATGTTTCAGATGTTTCATGATCATTCCAGATTCCATCTAAGTAATAATTCTTCATTTCCAGATTTACAAAGCGTCAATGGTCGCGATGATGGCTGGGGCAGATTTTATTAAAACGTCGACCGGTAAAGAGGCTGTCAACGCGACACTGCCTGTGGGCTTAGTAATGTGCAGAGCCATTCGGAACTTCTACAATATGACCGGTACTAAGGTGAATATTATCTTCATCAGTGGTTTTCACGTCGGGGAGCACTTAATATTTTAGCTTATCCGACAAATAGACTTAAGAATACGGGTAAGTGACCCTGGCCCCCCGAGCTAATACTATCTCTTCTTACTCCTTCCGAGATAGTAATATCCTATACTCTATAATCCTTCTCCCAAATACCATATTCCTTGCTCAATATACCTTTCCTACCTCACCCTCTTTTCTTTCTTTTCTCTTTTCCTTTCCTCTCCACTAAGCTAGTGACTGCCGCGCCGATGGCTGCATGGCTAGACCCAAGACGATGGCTAGCCTTATCCAAACATGCAGGGCTCTGTTTGGGTGGACGTGTTTTATCTTGCTTTTTGTGGGAACGCAATGAGGAACTTTAAATATTTGAATTTTATAAAAATGGCGGCGTCATGGTTCGCCAGCCGACACCTCTTGATGCCCGCGGGGACGAAAATTGCCTACGGATAACCACTTTGCTCATAGCAAGTGGAAAGAAGCGGTCTCTGCCTACCTAAATTCTTCGCTAGTATAGTGGTCAACGTCGCCGCCCGTCACGCGGAAGACCGGGGTTCGATTCCCCGCTGGAAAGCCGTGGCGTGATTGTATGTATGTACCATTCGGTTGTTTCTTTGGCAGGTTGGACTGAAACCCGCTGGCGGTATAAAGACAGCTCAGGACGCCGTCGACTGGTTGGTGCTGGTGCACAACGAGCTGGGCCCGGAGTGGCTCGACTCCGCGTTGTATCGTATCGGGGCATCGAGTTTACTGGATGAAATAACTAAAAGCTTAATTGTATAACAAAATTTGCTTCTCCTGAGATTGTGAGAGTGGATTCGACTAAGCGCAGACAATAAACATCACCCTTCAGCCGCTGCAGCATTGATATTAAACCGGCGACCCGCCTGTGTTTCCACTGCGCGTGTGTTTTCTTTAACAATCTTTCAATTGTATAGCGTACTGGCTGAAAAACAAAAATAAATTTATCCCACGGGAAGCATATATTTTTCCGGATTAAAAAGTAGCCTATGTGCTATTCTACGCTCTTCGCTATTCGCCATCTCTGTGCCAAATGTCATCCAGACCCCTTCAGCCATTCTGGCGTGATTGAGTAACAAACATCCATCCATCCAAACTTTCGCATTTTTAATATTATTAAGATTCACCTGTAGTCTAACTTGACCGAGTCTATTGCTGGAGATAAATATGTGAAGTCGTTTTTGATGGCTGCAGTCTGAAGTGCTCCCCCCGTAACCCATACAATCCCATTTTTATCCATGGGTACGATGATGTGTTGCAGGCTCCTCCCGTGTGGCCACGCGCACGCCGCCGGATTCGCGCCTGACAACCCCTCCCCGCACACCGCTAGTTTAATGCGCCGGTGCCAAACGCGAGTTGATATCAAAAGGTCGTGGGTTCATTCCATCCGGTCCCACACCACTGAGTTATTTCTGATGTACGGTCTACATGTAGACATCAATATATGTACATGACGGAGAAGGAAAACTTTCTGAGGAAGGAAACCTGCATGCCCACGTGGATGTATGAAGTGTACCAATCCGCACTCGGTCAGCGTAGTAGTAGACTACGGCCTAAGCCCCTCCTTGTCAGGAAATGTCCGTGTCTCTGTAGTGGGGACGAATATGGACTGGGGATGATGACGTCCCCCAAAACTCTACGTCGAATAGCGTCATTCAAATACCAAAAGCTTTGCAAGACCAAAAACACAGTACTAATTTGTACTGCGATATACAAAATATTACAAGCTATTTTTGAACTCGCCGCGCGGCGTTAACAACGCACGCCCGGGAATATTTACGGGCCAGTTAAACAGAATCTTATAAATCGGGAAACGAAATTATTACGAATTAAGGTCAACTTGTTGTAAGCTAATTCAACGTTTCAAAATAAAAAATATTTTTTATGAAATCATTTATTGATGAAAAAAATACTGATCGTTAAGTAATATAAATTAATCTACGCCGAGGCACCTTAATGACTATATGACACGCATATTAACGAAACTCATTCGTCCAGTCTCCTAACACTTACAATCTTGTTAGTCTAACTGCCATATTGGTATCGATTCTGATATAACACAACTTATACTGTCAAACGGTACAAAAAAATATTAAGTTTTTGCGCATCTTTAATCAGAATTCTAAATTAAACTAAATTTCTTAATTTTGACGTTTCTAAACAAAACTGACCACGTTTGTCATTAGAAAAATATAGGGAAAGACTAAATTTAGTTAAGTTCTGCTACCGCAGAACTACCACCATTACAGGTCTACTTAGGTTGGCAGTTAGCTGTTTTGTATATTTTTTCCTACCTGCTTGCTACCTGTTTTATGATGGTGAATCATTTCGTTACATTTCATTTGAAAATATAATTTCTCCGTTGAAGGTACCTTTCCTGTAATGATATTTTTATGAAATAGGTTTAAGTTTAACCAGTATAAAAGGTAATATAAAAGAATGTAACAGTTACTACTCCACCATACAATATTTGCATTTGGTACGTGTGTCATTAAAATTATATGTGAAATATACTACTAAAATCGAGATATCTAAAAAAAAAATACATGGTCAGACTATACAACTTGTTGCAAACTTAAAACAAACTCAAGTGAGCAGCTGACTGTAACAACTTTGCTGCCAACTGGATTTCATTGCACACAAATCAACCGCTGCCTGTGTGAATCGACGAACAATACGCTGCACGTGCGATATACAGTAATACCCCGTTTTACGCGAGATAAATTCGTACGTACTGGACAAAAACGCGTATAGAGAGATTCGCATATAAGGCGGTATGATCAAATAACGAGCTAAATGTACAACCAATATGCTTTTATTATTAAAACCGCCACAGTTTTTTTTCCTAATCAGCGGCGACATATTACGTAATAAAATTAACAAACTAAGGCGATATATTAACAAAAAACTATTATTTCAAGAAACCCTTGAGTCAACTAACTGTACACTTTCAGTGACTGAAAGCACACGCTCGTATTGGCTAATGCGGCACGACACTAAGCGCGCAAACAAACTGATCAACGCGTCCGCGTAAAGCGATTTTAAAACGCGCTATAACGAATCCGCGCAAAGCGAAGTCGCGTAAAGCGGGGTATTACTGTACCTACCTACTGTTGCTTACAGTATACCTACTGTTTCGTCTCGCTTGCGAGCATTAAAAACAAAAATAAGAACAAACGACATTCGCGAGTCCGTCTTCCATTGGTGTATCGATGTACTCCGTCACCATACGTTACAATTATATTTACAATCAAACAGGTCGAGGGCATAAGATAGCGCTATCAGCCCCGTACACGCGCATCCGATCGCACATGTCACGCACTTCACATTCATAATTAGTTTTGTGTCCATCACGGCTTCTCTTGGGGCTCCTCGGCGTGGAACCCGTACTCGGGGTGCGCGCTATAGTTAACAACGCGAAGCTTCCCGTTCCTGTCCATGTAGCCGTAGTGTCCGTGAACTAGTCCGTCATTGTCGCGCTCTTCGTATCGAAACTGACGATTTCTTCTGTAATGTTATTTTAAAACAATTTACGTTTAATTAATTCGGAAAAAATTGTTCTAGTAAATACGTAATTTCGTACCGTGGATGTTACGAGAACCAGCTAAAGGATGCACCAGGATAATGGGCAGCAAGGTTATCCTGTTATTCAGTCATAATCTACTGCGATCTGCAAGACGACTGCCGAGCGCCGAAATTATGTCAAATCTCTCCTTTTTAAAGAGGAGGCAAATTTCCTGCAGCAGATTTTCGCGGGCTGACGATGATATGCTTTACCCAGTGCTCGCGGGGTACACATAGCGACACTTAGTACCCACTGGGGTACTACTACAGGCACTGGCCTCTCAGCATAAACTTACAACAGCAGTAGTCAGTTGTCAGGAGGACTTTGGATTTATTGACAGCGGAGTGTGTGGTGACCACTCGGCGCAGTGTGTGGTGAACACTCGGACAGTGCAGTGGACATCACCACCGCACCTACCTACGTGTCCTTCGACCTCGCAATCATGACACAGGAGACGGGCAGCTGAGGCCTTCGGAGTAGTAACGCATTCACAATGGAAATTGAGCACTATAACGATTGTTAGATAATGAAGATAAATGTTGTGTGGCGCCGGCATAATGATAGCGTCACTGGTGGGTCACCCGTAGGTGGCGTGAGGACCAGCCGTGGATGTACCAAGGTAATAGGCAGCAGCGTTATCTTGTTCAATCAAAATCTACTGCCATCTCCAAGACGCGCGCCAAGCGTATAGAGTATGACACATTCCTCCTTTTTAAGGAGCAGGCCTGTGGCCAGCCGTGGACCTTCTCGGACTAATGACGATGATAATGATAAAGGATAAATCGGATACGGCTATGCAAAAGAGAACCAACAATTCCCCGTGCGCTGGTTCTAGTTTGCACGCGTCCGACTACAAGCGACACGAGCCACTCGCGTCGGAGACTGCTCGACTCGGACAAGTCAAGTGCTCGTATGAACCCACTTTCATGTCATTCCAATATCAAACGTGTCGCCGCGGCCGCGGCCGCGCCACCTACCCTTTGCCGGTGTCGTATCCGAACTGGTAGCTGTGCGGCCCTTTCATGCCGTGCATTCGGAACTCGGTCCGGCCGTCGGGTCCGGCAGCAGGCTCCGAGCTCCGGGGTGGACTCGGCGCTGGCGCCTGTCGTAGCGGGGCAGTGTGTGTATCCCCTGAAAGAAGTAGTATTAAATTTTTATTTAATTTTATGAGTTCAATATCCACTTGACATAGATGATGAATCATTAATATTACATAACTAACTTTTGCCTGCGTCTCCGCCCGTGTGAATGTCGATTTTCCACAACATTGGAAATTCCGACACAATCATAGATTCATTAAAAAACAATCAACCACTTTTCATCAAGTGATCAAGCTGTATCTTCAATTCTACAGGACCGATATTGATGAAACATGCCGCATTATTTAAGTCGAAATAGTACTTTTAAGACTATAAGAGTTTAACCAAAATCTACCCGCTATTTCTTACGTAAAGCCCGAACAAACAAACACGGACGGATTTGGTTTCAGAAGCACTTAATTAGTCGATACTTTGTTTTTAAATATCTTTTAGTTTTGAAAAATTTGACATTTAACAATTTTATAATAGTATAGATTATTGCGAACGAAGCTATAGACTTAACATAGTTCTCCATTTACATAATCGTCGGTTTTTTTTTTAACGAAATGTTAAAATTTATACACCAATAGAAATTTTCATTAAAAAGTACATTGATGGTCTAGTGATGCCGGACTCGACTTGCTGTCAAAAAGGTTGTGCGGTCGATCCTGGTCCCGTGCCACTCATTTCTAATTCACATGCGGTCTACACTGTAGACACCAATGTACTTCACGAAGAAGGAAAACTTCGTGAGGAAACCTGCATGGTCGCACGGGAGTGTGAAGTCTGCCAACCCGCACTATCTACTACGTCCTAATCCGCCTCCTGATGAGGAGAGGTCCGTGCCCCTGTAGTAGGGACGAATGTAGACTGGTGAAGGAAGAGACTTTCCTCTTGCAATGTAGCAGTAATAAGAATTTATCGTGACATTTTATTCAGTGCCCGTTCATGTCACAAAGTTATTCGATTTATAAACCCCAACATAGTTCCAATAACCATTGCGAGGTTATTATTGTTAAATTATTGTACGTACGTTCGGAGTTCCTGAAGTTAGTTTCCGAAGTTTCTTGTTCCGTGGAAACGGACCCGCCGTACGTTTCCTGTGTCGCTCCATCCTCCAACTGCTGCGGCTGGAAACAAAACAAGTCTCCAAGTTAAATTTGGTTTACATTAGCTAGTTGAGGATGACATTTCAAAAGGAAACATAACTAACCTGAGGAGATTCTTCCTCTCCTAGCAATTTCCTCTGATGCTCCACCTTTTTATAACGATATAGTTTCTTTTCGTCCGGTTGAGGCGGTTGCTCGGTTTCAGCTATCGCTAAAGATTCATAATACTTAACTGGTTTCGCTTTCGGTGCTTCCGGCAAATTTTCTTCTGCGAATTGGGTAATGGGTATTGGAAGAGGCTTAAACCCACCTAAATATTTTTTCGGGTATAAATTAGTTGGGTTCTTAAGTACTTGAACTTTCGGAGGAAGCAAATGTAAAGAGATTGTGGGCTCCACAGGGTTAAGATGAAATTTGGGCGCATTTGTATTAATTTCAGAATAAGGCAGTTTAACGGTAGGCAAAATAGTTTGATTTTGGTTATCTTCAGGATCCGTTTCCGGAGTCGGTACTAAATACTGATTGACAGCGTCAATTGAAGGAGGCTGAAGGTATATGGATGGTACAGGTAACGGAAATCTATTTTCATCGGCAATATTTCCGTTAGGCTTCTTCGCTTGATATATACCAGGGTTTAAAAAAATTGGCGTGGTTTTTGGATTTCGTTGATAAGTAGTTTCCGGTCTATTTTGAGCTAGGATGGGTAGCCATTCGCTTTGTTCTGTTTCTGTGGAAACATAATATTCTGATTCTCTCTCTTGTACTGGAGGTATAAGATAAGTAGCTGGTGTTATTATGTCTTCATACAATATTTCAGCCTTGTGAGGGTCCGGAGGTGTGAGGTAGCTATCCACGTTGCCGTCGTCTGATATGTAGAAAATGTTAGTTTGTTGTCCTTGTTCCTTATTGACTGGTATTATCTCTGTGGCATTTTGTTCATAATCACCGACTAGTACTCTTATAGAAAACGTTGGTAAAACTAGAGGTAATACCTGAAATAAGAAAAAATATACTTAGATTGTTTCTACGTATAACAAGCAAGAAGACTGTTAGTTTTGTAAAATTACAAAAAGTCGACGTAAAGGAAAATGGGTGTATCGACGTGAATAATTGCAAATTCAAGTCCATACGCGGCCATAAATTAGATCCGAAGAAACAAAAAATAGATCTTTCCTACCGCCATTAATCAGAAGTTCGCTGCTCTGATAAACTGCTCGGGAGTCGATACAGTCTTTATAGAAACTAAAAAAAAATACACGATTTTCATGAAAATCAGCTTATTGATTGCTGTAGACTACTCTAGAGTATTTAAGATCTTAGGTTAATTAAACTNGTACAATATTTCAGCCTTGTGAGGGTCCGGAGGTGTGAGGTAGCTATCCACGTTGCCGTCGTCTGATATGTAGAAAATGTTAGTTTGTTGTCCTTGTTCCTTATTGACTGGTATTATCTCTGTGGCATTTTGTTCATAATCACCGACTAGTACTCTTATAGAAAACGTTGGTAAAACTAGAGGTAATACCTGAAATAAGAAAAAATATACTTAGATTGTTTCTACGTATAACAAGCAAGTAGACTGTTAGTTTTGTAAAATTACAAAAAGTCGACGTAAAGGAAAATGGGTGTATCGACGTGAATAATTGCGAATTCAAGTCCATACGCGGCCATAAATTAGGTCCGAAGAAACAAAAAATAGGTCTTTCCTACCGCCATTAATCAGAAGTTCGCTGCTCTGATAAACTGCTCGGGAGTCGATACAGTCTTTATAGAAACTAAAAAAAAATACACGACTTTCATGAAAATCAGCTTATTGATTGCTGTAGACTACTCTAGAGTATTTAAGATCTTAGGTTAATTAAACTAAGCTAATAACTCGGACATTGCCTTAGCCATTGCTTTAGCCTATTTGAATAAAAAAGATTGAATTGCCTCGAGGTCGCCCAAAAAAAGCGCTGGCTGTCGAGAAGCCAGATATTGCCACAACTGATGATGTTGAAGATCAATCAAAACTAAGACGGCGGAAAGAAATGGACATTAGATCGGCGCCAGTATTGTCTACA
>WUAW01015640.1:11885-22112 GCA_017165845.1 Thaumetopoea pityocampa | reverse complement strand
CAAACACTGGGTCTTATTACTGACTTACGAAACAGCAAAGTACTTAAATAGGTAGCAATATATTGTTATGGTGGGTTCGTAAATGCTGTACCACTTTACTATATCTCCCTTGTTCCTTCGACACACCGTCCGTTAAGAGCTGAGATATTGCAAATCCTTCGTTTCTATTGATTATGTGGCTCATATCCAGTAACGTACTACCAAAGAGCGAAGACATTATGTTTAATGCTACTTAGCTAATAATACCTAGACATGTTTCATAACTACGAGAAATGGGTTATCAGATCAGTCACCGATTTAACTATAAAATAAAAGTAGTGTCTATAAAAACTTAATTTGTTTTTCTTTTCTACTATTAAGCAATGTTATATAAGGTTCCATTTCTGACAACTGCNTAAACACTGGGTCTTATTACTGACTTACGAAACAGCAAAGTACTTAAATAGGTAGCAATATATTGTTATGGTGGGTTCGTAAATGCTGTACCACTTTACTATATCTCCCTTGTTCCTTCGACACACCGTCCGTTAAGAGCTGAGATATTGCAAATCCTTCGTTTCTATTGATTATGTGGCTCATATCCAGTAACGTACCACCAAAGAGCGAAGACATTATGTTTAATGCTACTTAGCTAATAATACCTAGACATGTTTCATAACTACGAGAAATGGGTTATCAGATCAGTCACCGATTTAACTATAAAATAAAAGTAGTGTCCATAAAAACTTAATTTGTTTTTCTTTTCTACTATTAAGCAATGTTATATAAGGTTCCATTTCTGACAACTGCGACAGTAATTATAAAAAAGAACGCAATGGGAGCGCGTAGCAACGGAAAGAAAGGTGCGCGAGCGTCGCGCCGCAACGCTCCTATAACCGAACGTTCTATCGATCCCATAACGCATAGGTTCCCAGACCTTTTTTATCATAGACCATTTTCAAAATTTAGCTGGTTCCAGTGGACCTCCTGCAGCTACATTTCTACCATATTTCCAAAACTCGACAAAAAATGTGAAGATTAGATCTAACTATGGAAATTTGCGTACGCCAACGTAGACCCCCGTCGAGTCTCCCGCGGACCCTTGGGGATCCACCTGGACCATTGAGAACTAAGGGTATAACGGAACAGATGAATTATAACAAATGTATAAGCATAATATATAAAGCCGTCTCATCCCGTGGGTGCCGTGCATCAGTAAATGCTAACTTCGATCCGTTATCCCGCGGGAACGCACCGTCGGCCATCATAACCGCGTCCCTTTTTAACACCTAGAACTGCCTTACGCACCGCACCGCGGGCACTGGTCGCCGTGTTGTGGGACTCGCACCAACTAAACCTCTCGGGGTCATGCTGCGTGCGTCCACCACGGGAGTCGCGCTAGCATTAAGTAATTGCCGTAATGGCTGACTTTCCAGCAGTTATAACCTGGAATCTGTTACTCTTAGGCTACTTTTCAGGATGCATAAATGTATGGAGCTTGCTTGTAAATTCATTTTCATGGAACGTACGGTTTGCTCACTCTTATTTCTTGACTCATAGGGTACACGCTGGATGCTGTACGCCTCAACGGTCCAACAGGTGTCAGGGTATCCTCCCTTCCTCCAGCCAGTTTGAGAGTCCTCGAAATATTCTAAGTCTTATTCTGCTACTGTCTTATATGAACTATTCAGCTACTACAAACCGGATGCACTAACAACAGAGTATGGTGTGCCATATGCTAGAGAAGTGCCATCATGACCACATCTCCCACATCAACATCAGACCCTAAGTCGGGATTTTGGCAGGATGTGGTATGATATGCGCAGACCCTAACTTCAATTTATATTCATTAGGTAGGTAGACAATTCACTTGTCGCCCGGCGCAGGCGCGGTGCGGCGTTAGTAGGCCGTGACCGGTACCTGACGTAACGGTTTACAGGCGTCCGTTCGTTTTGATTAGTTTTTATCAATGAGTGGAAGTCTGACATCCCTTCCGCGTTCGCAATACAATAGTGACAGTTATTTTTTCTTTGAGACTGTCCCGCGCAGTCGAGAATTAAAAAACTTCTAAAAAAACATACCTACATACTATTACACGCTGACACCTCATACAAGCGAACTGATTTATTTACGCACTACTGCTGGAGCGTCAGCTGGTCAGCACGCGTTTAATATGTTGGGGGGAGGGTTAATTTAGGACTGAGCCGAGCCAACAAACAACAAGTTGAACAAAGCGCAGTTCGCACGTACGATCTGTTCTAGTCGTCGCCAATCGCGCCTAAAGCACTGTTAGTTTGCACAGAGTTAAGTTTAACTAGCAGCAAATTATTTGCCGCAAATACTTGCCCCCGCATCCTTGAACCTTTCGCAAAATGTTTGATTAAAAACTTTACCAATATCGCAAACTATTGGTCGTTTGCTATTGCAATGGTAGTAATAACAACTGACCCTAACTGTCTGATTCCTCGACACATATATAGTTAAAAACAATTCAGTCTAAGCTGTACCTATGACTTTACACGAGCATCGGGAACCACAAGCAGTACTCACCGCAAGTTGTACTGCACGGATTGAGATTAAAGTAATTCGAACGACACGCCACAAACATTCATCTAGATGCTGTTTAAAGTGGCCTTGACACCTACCCTAAATGGTCACTTTTTATGGTATCTAAGCCTTCGTTGTCAATGGTGAGTCCATATTACGAAGGTCGTATAAACTGTTCTTTTAAATGCCATACTCGTACGTAAGCAATAAAGTTTAGAGTTTATAATAGCATTGAAATTATTGTATTCTAAGTATTGTCTCGTATAAATCAAGTAAAAACACAAAAGCACAAATCGAAACGCTAACATAAGACCAGCTTAATATATTATATAATATACAACCGTCCATATTTTTCAACTTTCACGTGTCTCACGTCTCAAGGAAGCGTCATCAGAAAACGTTGGTTGACTTTGAAAATTATGACAGCTTTGAACCTGGATCACGATTTGAACGACATAATTTGATTACCAGGAAATCTGATCGGCTACACAACTTCCTAAACATGTATAAAGTGCCTCAAATTATACGCAAACTACTATAACTTCCGTCCGTATTAGGACACTGATAGATTCCGAAGAATGACATACCAGTACATTGCGTAACGTTCATGCCATGTCTCATAGAATTTCTACACCTATTTGCCTTCTACTCTTGTAATCTCTAAACACGTTTTAAAAAGGAAATACGCGTTTGTTGTCGTTCCCAAAGCAGGCAAACAGGAATGTATTAGATAAGGTAATGTTATATCAGAGCGGTAATTGTATTTTTATAATTTATTAGATAACGTTCACATGAGCGGAATCCTAAATCAATCGCAAAAAGAACCTTAGATTATGTTGAGATATTAACAAAGACAATGAATGGGGTCAAAGGGAAATTCCAAAAAGATAAGATTTACTACTAACTTGATAAGCGCCGGCCCGTAACTGCCTGTCAATGGCTCGAGTTGAGCATTTGGAGTGACGCGAGTACTACTTACCCCAAATGTTCAACTCGTAATTCCAGACAGATAATATTATTGAGTTACTACCTACCTAATTGAAGCATCACTACCTCGTCAGAGTTCGATTTCTTATTTAATATTATGCTGCTTGGTGTTTTCGAGTTCCTCGCCAGAAATGAAAAGAAAATGTTCGGACTGGTGACAATTCACACGTAACTTGTTTCGTTGTGATTCATATCAGCGATGTTTCAGTGTTAGGTAAACGAGTACAGCATTTTACAAAACATCAGCCTGTAAATAGGTGTGTGTAGGTACGATCAATAAAAGGAGATTTACTAAAGGTAATATAAAAATTATAAAAGTAATGCAATTTAAAACATTAATTATATACAATAACATCACGGCCATATCCCAGAAAGGGTAATCAGAGACATTCGGTAAATAATTCCAGTTCTTTTTTTGAGAAGATACTTATCGCCTACTCATTGACGTAATAGCCGTATAGGCACAAGAACAAATTTTCCTTTCGATACCAATGTCAATACAAAAGCAGGCACCCAGAGTGAACGCAAACCAAGTTTTGCATAAATGAAATTGTTCGATTAATTTTGTAGCAACTGAATAAGTGGGTGAACCAATAATAAAAGACACGCTTTATGTAATGTATAGGTAATATTATATTGAATATACAATATCTATTATTTAATCTGCGGTAACCGTGTGACATTTCACTAAATAACAGATGTTATATAAGGCAAGACTGTTTGCTTCCTTAATTTAATCAGTAACAAAGACAGTAACAAGGCCGTGAAATACTCATCACTGGTAATATTGGATCGTGGATCCGTTAATAACACTACATTATCTACAGGTTTTAATCACAATTACAATCTCTGATTGGGATTGGATACATTGGTAGTACTTAATCTTTTAGCCTGTCCGGCAAATAGACTTAAGTATACGGGTAAGCGACCCCGGCTCCCCGAGCTACTACTGTCTCTTCTTACTCCTTCCGAGATAGTGGTATCCTATACCCTATATCCTTTTCCTAAATTCCATATTCCTTGTTCAATACACCTTTCCTGCCTCATCCTCTTTCCTCTCCACTAAGCCGTGGTTACGCAATGAGGCATTTTATTCATTTTTGAACCTCATGGAATGGCGGAATGTTTCGGGTGGCGAACCACAACGCCACGTGTGTGTTGCCCACGGGGGTAACTGTGGGCTGCGGATATCTACATTGCTCATTAAACGATCGTAGCAGGTGGAAAGAAGTGGTCTCTGCTTACCCCAATGGGAAAGAGGCGTGACTGTATGTATGTAGTATATACTATATATACTACATACATACAGTCTGCTATACTATACATATAGTCTCTGCCTACGCTTATGGGATATTGACGTGAATGTATGTATGTATGTACATACATTGGTAGTGTTTTAGACACGACTAACGATCGAAAGGTCGCGCGTTCAATCCCAGTCCCATACCACTAAGTTGTTGCTAATTCATGTACGGTCTACATTGTAGACACCAATGTACTCAACGGAGAAGGGAAACTTCGTGAGGCAACCTGCATGCTCACATGGCTGTGTGAAGTCTACCAACCCGCACTAGGCTAGCATGGTAAACTGCGGTCTAGTCCCTCTCCTAATCAGGTGAGGTCCGTGCCTCTGTACTGGGGACGAATATGGACTGATGATGATAACTGTACGAGAGAAGTCAGAAACACACTGATACTCCTATTAATACAGAAACTGTTTCTTCTTCAGACGAGAATCATTTGAAAACACGCAGACAGACACATGGACAGAGGTTCAGCTAACAGCGTCTGTATGTGGAACTGTATCCCTACCTAATTTTTTTGTTAAAGGCCGGCAACCGACCCTCGGCCCCTCGGGTGGTGCGGGTGTCTGTGGCAGTGCTGATCACCTACCACCAGGTGGCCCGCTTGCCCCCTCTTATATCAAAAATAAGTGTGGGACTACTTTTATTTTAGGCGGCGCAGGTTGTGCCGTACTCATCATTGCCGTCTGATGTCATTACCGTAAGCCTCACAACTCCTTGTACGACCAGCGTCATTTAGACCCGAGTTAATAATTAATAACAATAATGGCGTACTGCAAGTAGACGCCGGTAACTATACTCGGATGCGACCGCGCAGTTTTACTGGGAACGGTCCACCGTCACAAATAGGACCGTTCTCGCGAATAAACCCGATACCGTGTTGATGAACAAAGCACAGTCGAGGATGATTCCGGTGCATGACGTGGGCCGCGCGCGCGCAGTGGCGTATAAAAAACGAAATATCTGGATCTCGCGCAAGAGGTTTCCGACGAGTGGAGGGCGGCGTCCATGTAAATAGTTCCAACAGTCCGTCTTATCCCAAGAAGCCCCCAGAACATCTTGTGCGGTTTGGCATATGTGAGTGATCGGCGACAGTTCGTATGCCGAAAGCGGTGTTGCTGGACAGCGCCCGCACAGTCCACCGACCCCTCTCCCATCCCTCGCCCGGCCCACTGTTTCTATTCTAACTTCGCGGCGCTTTCCTGCTGCTTTTTTTTGCTGCTACGTATAGTAATAATAGTATTGTAGACACTATTTCACACGCACTGATAGATCAATAATAATAACATTAATAATTTGGGGCTAAAGACCCAAATTAGGATGCCCCGTGTCTTGGGTACTAGATAACGATATATTGTACATATATACAACAATAAAAATAAATCATTAAACATACATAGTCGGGATTCAGTTTAACGTTCCTTCCGAAATGCGCAGTGATTGGAAATATTTCACGCTTGGCTGGGAATCAAACTTCAGACCCTCAGAACATTATTGTGAATAATGGTAGTAACTATTACCCTGGACATGTAGTACTCTGACCTCAAATCGTAATGCTCTAATCATTTTGTTTTAAAGCACCAAAAAAGTACTTCAAAACTAATGATACACTTGTTATCAAACGACACTATTATTGCCACTGACTTGTCACGGCGCAGCCGCAAAGGTATCACTTACTGAGAAGCTCGGCTCGCTGCCCAGCCCCAGAAGCACTCGGTAATAAAATATTCGCATACCAGCCGCGACCACACACTAACTGACCTCGCGATCATTAGCTCGCATACTGATTTCAAACGTACATCTCATATTTAGTTTTATTTTTTCGGAAAAACCAACATTAGGTGCCGAATAATATACCTTACAGCTTACAATATTCATATAAAAAATGGTAGTTATACAAATAACTCCATATCAATGGTGAAATGTTACACAGGGGGTATTTTGTATATCTATAATTTTTAAAGAAATTTTGTTTTGAGTTTAAAGGTTAAATTAACGTGATTCGTAAAACCTTTAAAATATATTTTTGAGAACAATTGTTATAGCTTAAAATACAGTTCCTAGTCCTAAATCGTTCGTACGTCGATATTGCTTACATTAGTACTATGATGCATCTTCAGTTTTAATACATAAGCTACCATAATAATTAAAATAAACAGTATCATCTGTTATACAAATCGCAAATATATTCATATAGATTAGTATAAATAAAACTTGTAAACCACAATAAATAAAAAATGTAATACATTACACATTTTAATTAATTTCAATTCATCAAAATTTAAGCAGACGAACGTTTAAATGTCAAATTGTATCTTCTAGCTCCCAAAACATCTAGTTGAATCTCGGCGCGAGTATTGGTAAAGGGTAAACACGGACCTCAGTCCCTACACTTAGTGCGCTGGCACAGCAAAATTGGTGTTTGGCCCCGACCTAGAACACGTTACTACTGACAGGTACCGGCTTACGTTTATAATATCATACGTGTGCAGATGTCGCGCGCCCTTTACCCATTTCATATGCATACGGTAGTCAAGTGGCTAAAACCCTTATAAATCGCGTGCGTTTTTTATAATAAAATTAGTCGCGGAAATAATCTCGTACATGTACGTTCGTATGAAAAGCCACACGTGACACTTTATTTACATTACAATTTTAAAACGCGTGTCTCGCAGTTTAAGCGCGCGCAGAGGGCGTGGCCAACGGAACCCTGTTTTGTACAAATATCAACAAGTAAGAAGTAAAAAAAGAAACAACAAGTAAGAAGTAGAAGTAAGGTCATGTACAAGTATCTTTATACTGACTGCACGGGTGGCGCAGTGGTTTAAGCGTCCACTGCGTTGTCGAGTGTTGTGGGTTCGATCCCCACACGGGACGACAACTTTGTGTAAACTACAAATTGTTTTTCCGAGTCTGGGTGTTCTGTGTTTCCGTTATTTGAATATTTGTAAAGTCCCCGCGATACAGGAGTTAATCCTAATGCGGGAGTTGTCTTTAAAAAAAAAACAAATCTAAAACAAAACAATATATTTCAACCCATATATTGTTGTGTGGCGCCGACATTATAATAGCGTCACTCCAGCTCTTACCGTGGGTGCTATAAAAACCAACTAAAAAAAATTTACCAGTGTAACGAGCAGCAGCGTTATCACGTTATTCAATCAAAATCTACTGCGGTCTCCAAGACGCCTGCCAACCGTGGAAATTATGGCAATTCCTTTTAAGGAGAATGTACGTGTCTATCAGTGGATTCGCACGGGCCAATAATGATGATGGGGACAGAACTGACGGACATCGCAGTTTTTCTTAATTATCCTCACACAAAATTACACTCACTCTTTCAAGATACGCTTATTGTAAGTATAAACAATTCATGAACCGGTACCACTACAACAGTATTATAAAAATGACCTCTTATCTAATTATTATCATGTCATGACCCAGCGGATTCGTGTCTTGCCTCTCAATCTAAAGGTATAGTGTTCGAATACGGCCAAGAACCAATCGATTTTGTACTATAAAAATATATGCGCTAATATTTTCATGTGAAATGTGCCTTTTGAAAGGTGTGTATACACAGTAGTCGTGGCGGAGTTGTGGAGGCTACGGGGATAAGGTCAAACGGAAATTAGTCATCTCCCCCCCTTCCTCTTCAACGTCTGCAATAACACCTGGCCTTAATTTACTCGCCTAGATCATCACCATCATCATGTCAGCCCTCAGACGGCCACCACTGGATATTGACCTCCTTTAATGTTCGCCACACCGAGCGGCCTTGATCACTTTAGGACCGCAACGTCCATCGGGTTCTGCGAGCATGTACCCCGCTCACTGCCCCGTCAGCTTTGGAATCCTTTAAACTATAAAGGTGACTTTAGTTCTCCTGCAGATTTCCTCGTTACGGATTTTATAACTCTTTCCATTGCCCGCTGCATGAACATGAATTTTCTTATGAGGCTCATAGTCAGTGGCCATGTCTCGGATCCATAGGACATCACTGGTAGCACGCACTGATTAAATACCCTAGTCTTAACGTATTGCGATATTTTTGATGAGATGTCACGTAATTTCCCAAACCAGGTAGGTATACATATTCCGTCGAGAATAGAGCCCTCTGGGACTATTAAGTGGGAACATTTATCATAAATTTGATCTTCCCTATATTCATTTTTAGGTCCACCTATTGAGACTCAATTGAGGTCGTGTAGCATTATGGTCAAGTTCGTCAGTGATTCAGCCGTGAGCATTATGCCATCGGCCAATCGAAGATGAGTGACGTACTCTCGAGTTATATTGATATCTAGTTCGTCAGGATAATATTCAGTAAAGATGAAGACATTTTGCTAGCCACGATCTGTCCTTGACTATTTAATAAAATATGCGAGTATGTTGGCGTATGTTTGTTAGTATAAAGGATCACGTTAGACTATGTCACCAACGCTTCCCGTTTCTAAGCGCTGGCTGACGAAGGTCGTAAAGCTTCGTAAATCGAATTTCCTTTAAACTTTACATAACGACATGGGACCGTTTTGGATTAACGAAAAGGTTAAGCTATACGTGAAGCTATAATATTAAAACATTCGTGAAAAATTGATACCGCGGCTCAAACAGTTTCTACAGAAATAATTTATATTATAAACTGGCCAGTCATCCTTAACTCGGGCTAATTATTCTTTGTAAATTTATAATCTCTCTCCCCCTCTCTCCCTCCCTGGAATTGCGATATTTATATGCCTACTACATGCTTAAAGACAGCCTCCGAAATCATCTGGTCGTAGCAGAAATTAAGGCGTATCAGCGCGTTAACGTATCACCATCAATCTTACGGCCACATATGCTGGACGCTGGCCCCGTGATGAGGCACAAGACCACGCGGGAGGACGCCGCCGCACTCCGCGGCACACCCGTGTCCTCGGTGCAGCACGGTCCGATGCTTTACCACTCGTACAACAGAGATTGGAGTGCATATGACGTCATACCCCGTGGACGTCTACGGCTGCCTCACGCCCACGTGCCACACAATAATCCACTTTAAAATTTAAAAATTTTAACTCTTCCAAGCTTATACATTTATGAAAGTGCCACATTCGTAAAATTTCTCACGCAATTTCTTTCCACGCACCTGCAACCTGTGGTACGAGTTCCCAGCGGTGGTTTTTCCAAGCGGATACGACTTGACAACCTTTAAGAAACGAGCTTACACTTTTCTTAAAGGCCGGCCACGCACTTGTGACCCCTGTGGTATTGCGGGTGTCCACGGGCGGCGGCGATCAGTGACCATCAGGTGACCCGCTGGCCCGTTTACTCCTTCTTATTTAAAAAAGAATTTGTTTTCAAAGGTGAAATAATTATTTTTTAGTACAATTTCTGCCAGATCGGTCAAAAATTTGGAAGTCGGAGTATGAGGTAA
>WUAW01015640.1:0-11796 GCA_017165845.1 Thaumetopoea pityocampa | reverse complement strand
TTAAAAAAGAATTAGTATGGATCTATATGATTATCGTAGCAGAGCTAACGTAGATGTGTCCTAGTAAAACACATTTACTACATGAAAGCACCTTCTGTGCTGCCACACGAATTCATAATAAGCTGCCTACCAAATTAAGAAAAATTTCGTATACCCTCAAGATAAAGAGGACCTGTGCAACTTGTTGGAAAGCAAATGCTATTATAAATTAAGTGGTTATTTTATTAAAAACTTGCAATCGGTTAAAATGTCTGACTTCTGATGATAGTCAAGTTCCTGGTGTTTATAATTTTGTTATTATTATTTCATTTAATTTTGTAATAATTATTTTGCAGAATGACCTATTTTTGAGCTAATAATTGTAACTATAATTTTGCACGCCAATTTGGTTGAATGTAATCTATAATTACCTATGTTCGTAATAAAAACGTGAATCCAAAAAATCTAAATCTGAATAACGGCGACTTGGTTCGGGATGACGCTATTTAAATACTACTTCACTCAGAAGACCCGTGCGCGAGTCCAACTCGCTGCGCGTAGCGTGCCCAGTGGAGCGGCGTCCCGTCCTCATGAGCACAACGAAGGTGGCTTTAATTCTAATTTAGAGCGAAGAGTGCGCGCCGAGCACTTACCTAACTTCAAAGTAAAGCAGAACTCGGTAAGCCCTGCACAAGTCCACCCCGCTAACTCACGCGCCGCGGCCGGATATCGGATGAAAGCAATTTATTGTACGTAACGACTTAACTATTATTAATTCTGAAACACACTACTATTAACGTTATTAATAGATTTAATTATATAATTATATTAGCTTTTTCCCGCGGCTTCGCCCGCGTGAATGTCGGTATTCCGCTACATGGGAAATCCCGAAACAATCATAGATTTTTATAAAAAGCCTTAGAACCACTTTTACTTGAGCTCTCCTCGTACCGGGATCAAACTGCATTTTCAATTCTACTAGACCGATTTTGATGAAATATACTACAATATTTAATTCGGAATATTACCTTTAAAACTGTAATAGTTAACCAAAATATTCCCGCTAGTTCACACAAACATCGACGGGCTTGGTTTCAGAGGCCATTAATTAGACGATCTGAATTGTTTCTTTTAATATCTTTGATGTAGGACATAATTTGACATTTAACAATTTTATAATAGTATAGATTACATTTAACTGTATTTTACATTATTAACCTTATTAGGTTTAATTGCATAAGTATTTTAATCTATAACTAGCCGATCGGTTCAGTGGCAGTGACACTACTCTTTGTGTCTATTGATCTCGGGTTCGAATCCTCCTGACTGGGACAATTTTTGTGTCACAAGCACGAACGTTTGTACCCAAGTCATGTATATTTATCTATATATGTATTAGCGTTTACCTATATAAGTATTTATATCGTTGTCTAGTGTCCAAGACATATGTAAATTTTAATTTGAGTCTAGATTAATGCGTGTGAAGAAAATGTGTTCGCAATCTAACCTAATTATACTGAACATTGTATGTGTGTTACCTGCGGCTTCGATCGAGTAGCATTTGATAAAAAGCATCCTATAGCTCATCCTGTAGTATGTTTTAATTATGTAACAAAATATCTAAATTTTCCTATACCCTATAGTCCTTTTCCTAAATTCCATATTCCTTGTTCAATACACCTTTCCTACCTCATCCTTTTCCTTTCCTCTCCACCAAGCCGTGGTTACGCAATGAGGAACTGCTGAATCACTTTTGAACCTCGTAAAATGGCGGTGTCGTGGTTCGCCACCCACACGTCTCGTTGCCCACGGGGGCGAACTGTGGGCTACGGATATCCACTTTGCTATATCGGACGATCGTAGCAGGTAGAAAGGAGTGGTCTCTGCTTACCCCAATGGGAAAGAGGCGTGACTGTATGTATGTAGTATATACTGTGGTCTCTGCCTACCCTTATGGGATATTGGCGTGAGTGTATGTATGTATATCTAAATTTTGAGACACATTTTATGCTAGGAATACTGTGAGTGAATAACGTAACGCAACTCTCACGTGGAACCACATTACCAAAGAAGTGCTAGGAGTTGTAATTCCGGCCGCTACGTAGACTAGCTCGGTACAACTAGCTTCACGCGTCTCGTGACGTAACCTCACGCGGTCCCTGCGACTGGGCACGACGGATTACAGAAGGGCGCGTGCGTTTTTTTGGTGGATGCAAGAACTTGCATAACCGTTATGTTGTGACCTCGACACAGCGGTGTGCGTTAGGCATTTCTGCACGAAAAAAGTACCACTAGCCAGCGGCGTAGCTACCGCCATATCAGCGTTATCAAAGATACGGGGCCCCCAGGCACTGGGGCTCCGAACTCGCGTTATCAAAAATTAAATTAAAATGTTATCCACAAACTCTTTGGCCGTACACTGAGCTTTCCGGGAAAAAATAAAAACATCACACACGATCACGTATGGATTCATTCGCCCACACGAACAGTGCGGTCACACACGAGTTGTGGTCACGTCTGCGCAGTAAGGACCCTTTAAATGTTTAATAAAAGGAATAACTTATAATCGATATACGAGTATGTTAATTCAATATGAGTGTTTTTTTTCCTTTTGTTAATAATATTTACCCTCCATTTGGTCTTCGCCGCAGTGAGGTAGAAGGGACTCCCAACAAATTTGGATACAGGACCCGTCTAGGACGAGCTAGGCCACTGCCACGCCACTAGTCTTAGTCTTTCAGTAAATCGCCACATATAAAAAAATGAATGAGACCACGGTCCGTATTTAGAAAATTTTCCGATAAATAACAGTGGTCAGGTCATTACCGCTAATTGTATTCTGTTCGGTTGCGCAGGCCAGTGAAAGATATTGAAATGAAAGTGAAACTAATAAGATGCGACCGGCGCCGGCGCACAAGGCGTGGTGAAAATTTTGATGATCTAAACGCCCTTGGATCACTTTCAACTGACACGGTCACAACTGTGGTCGAATCGACTATGAATTACAAGTTCTACCCGCGACTCCGCCCACATACACGTTGTATAAACTTTCTTGAGATGAAATATATATTACTTACAGACTAATTAGCCATACAAAATATCACTTCGGTCCGTTGCTCCTTTATTTCATAAATAAGGACAAACAAACAAAAATACATTGCTTATTTATAATAACTTTTACAAGTCGCATACTGTATACGTTGTAAATTATCTAGAAATTATGATATTTATTGTAAAATATTTAGTTTTCACCGATGTTTACCTAAAATATACAATATTTGGCTGTATTTGTGTTTAGCGGAAACTACATCTGACAAATGGCGTCGTCACAGAACGGTACATATTTACATCATTAATTGGTATTATCAGTATGACAACTCCGTCAATGTCTCACTTTGTTTGTTTACATTTAAATTATTATAATTTACATTTAAATATTATAATTAGACAATATAATTATTTATAAATTTAAATATTATAATTAACAATATTTTATTTTAAGACAACATATAAAGGTGGCCGTAATGGTGCGCAGGTTAAGGCGTAGTCTGTTCTGTTCACTGATTGAACACGAAACATTTTTTTGTTATTTCAATGTTTCCTCTGTCACTGGTGTCAGCGCACTGGTGGTACAGTGGTAGAACACCACACATACATTCACTCGCGCCGGTATCCACAAAGACCATAGTTTGCCACATACTACGATCCTAACACACCTCTCTCCCCTCATCCATATCCATACATCTTTTCATACATTTTCGTCGATTAAGGGTACTACGAACTTAACCTTTTTGAAACAAGATGTTAGTTTGATCAACCATTGGAGCATTCCTTTCTCGATCCTTGTCACCACGTCATACTGCAACTTATACCTGTCTCTTATCATGCTATTCCTCAATCAATCAGTCAGGGTGACTCCACAGTTATTCGGTACGGAACACATCTGAACCGCATTCACACAACTTTCGTACTTATTTTGCCATACCCACAATTCACTACCGTACATAAGTGTATGTACCAATACATCGCTGTGGATCGCCAGACGAGCCTTTTGTGAGACCGACTGACTACTCACCACGGAGTGCAGGGCACCATTCACTTTATTACCCGCAGTCATTCTCCTTTCGATATCACTATCACACCTTCTGTTTCTTGAAATCACACTTCCCAGGTACAAACCAGATACACAAACTCATTACTATCCATCACCATATCCACTCTAGCACCATCTACAAAAATGTTACACATTTTAAACCTTTTCTTCTTCATCGATCACCAATAGTTTCGTCTTCTTTACTTTTTTACACGCTTTATATTAGCTTGACTTCTATCTATTTATCTATCTATGTAATGAAATCTTTGAACACGATTTTCATCAACTTAAAACCATCGGATCGACTTGAAACTGCATACTTCTAAAGAACCGATGACAATACAATAATTTCATGATTTTTTTTCAAAGATCCTGGCCAGGATCATCAGGATATAAAAAAAAAGAACCGAACTAAAAAATTAAAAATAAATAATAGTTTAAAAAAACTTAAACAACACGCTTTATAAGAAAACCGAACTAAAAAACAAAAAATAATTTTACAATCAAAAGCGTGGGGTGCGCTATATCAATTAATATATTTGATAATAAACAGATATTGCCAAAAGTAGTCTCCACGAAGATAACGTAAAAGTCATAAAAAGCACCCCACGCTTTTGATTGAAAACTTATATATTTTTTATTTTTCAGTTCGGTTTTCTTATAAAGCGTGTTGTTTTAATTATTTTAAACTATTATTTACTGGTAGAACAAGTTCAGTGGAGTGAGCACCACCTCAAACCCACCGCCAAATAGCGGCGCCGCGAGGGCGCCTGGTTCCAGTCATCGACCTAGTCCGTGGTGATGATCTATCTATTTCTATCCATCAGGACCGAAACTTGAGGCACCCGTGTCGAATCATGTGCAGATGTCGACGGGTGGTAATGACCACTTACAGGGGTAATGTCTATGGTATTAAGGAAAAAGTGTATAGATAATAATAACAATATTTTGGTCACTTCTTCACACACATTGATCATAGGCCCAAACCAGGATTCCGTGTATCGTGGGTACTAGACAACGACATACAAACTTATATAGATAAATACTATACATAAATATGTCCATGACTCGCATAAAAACATTTGTGCTCACCACACAAAGTTTTCCCCTACCAGGATTCGAACCCGGGACTCATTGACACAGAAAGTAAGGTCACTACTGAACCAATCAGTCGTCTGATGTTATATTATTAATTGCGGTGCTTGGTCCGAATTGCTTGGATCGGCTCGTGCACCGACGACCGGCTGAGCTGCGTCCTCCTCTGAGCATACGAGTGTATGTCCCTAGCTCACCACTCGTTGTACCGCGTATTTATTATCTGAACCATGAGCACACACTGCCTGTTACCGGCTGCTGACAGAGCGTCTGCTTATTGCTTTATAAGATATAAATATATATATTTTTCAATCGAGTTAATAAAAAGATGGGATAAAGAACTCAATCTACTTCACTGTACTTCACCCATTCCCAGGGGACCCTGCAGTCAGAAGACGCAATCAACGACGCCAGGCAGAAGATACAGTACAAGGAATTATCTTGCTATGTAGTTTAAACATTAGATTTTAAAATACTCACCAATAACAACTGGCACCACATCTTCAGGAATATCAATGTCATTTACTGCACTATTATAGTAACGTCAGCTCTGGTACAGCTCTCGTTCAACTCACAGCACTTTTACGCAGAAGTTTGCATTACAATTTCCCGCCCAGCACTGCGCTCGCGCCTCGCTCTCCGCTCATAGTAATGACGGCGCCCGGTCGCGCGGCTCGCAATTTATATAACGTTGCGCCGCTGCGCAGTATATAATTTAACTTAAAATCAATGTTGTTTTGTTTTGTACCAGTTAGATAAGCCTAACTGTGGCACCATCGCTTACACCACCGCCCATCCATGAAATTATTCGGTCCATAGCGAGTGCTGCAGTTATATGCGAGCTTAGCGAGTGCCGTTGCATTTCCCATGAAAGTCTGTAAAACAACATAAGAAACTTGACATATTTTATGTACAGTTCAAAAAGTACGGCGTCGCCACCAAAGAGTCGGGCCGCACCGCGCGCCTGACCAGAGGCTATGCAATATTCAACAAAAACTGAATCCAAAGGTGGCCAGTCTTACAAAATTAATTACGTCCTCACTCTAATTACTTATTTTTTCGGTCTTAGTCTTTCGCTTTTATAAAATTGTCACTTTTATTTTGTATTTAGTCCAAGAGCTGGCTACATGAAATTGCTTATTACCGCTACATAACTGACTCCTATTGTAAAAGAATAATTTCGTATGGTCAAGTTCAAATGGTCGTCGGCTAGCGCAATCCCGTGGCTTAACACAGCTACGGCCGGTCAATAAGATTTTGATATTTTTTAAAGATACATACTTACCTATAATTGTGAAAATATATTTTATTTATTCTTAGAAAAGGTGGAAAATGGTTGGCGTGGAGGTTGCCAGTGGTGAACGTTAGTAGACAATCCGAAGGTGGCGTAAGATACTGTAATACAGAGATTGATTGAATATTATTATTAAAAAAAAACTATATGCAAAATGGCCGCCTTCTTATAATACGGGACGGCTCGCAGACCTTTTATAATAAAATTCAAGCGTGAAGCGACAATAACCGGTCTATATAATTTTATTGAATGTCATTCATTAAATTACTGTGAATAAAATAATCAATCTTCTACAACTGTTATCATTATTATGATTGCCCATATTTGAATATTCTTTTCAATTTTCGTTGTCCTATTATTTTGAAAAGATAGTGGAATAAAGAATGGAGTCAGTAAATTTATTAGGTTTAAAACTTAAGGAGACTATAACGTGCCCAAATAGTTGATTTTCATCTGCGGAGAATAGATTTTTTTAAGTACCTAATAAGTATTTTCATATTCCTAATAATTAAAAAAAATCCTCTATGCCTTCATAATCTTTCTGAGATCAGTGGCGAATATGGATATGTTATTGAATTCTTCATAACAACAACTGAACAAAACCCACATGCGTTATTATCGTGCCGTAACTAGCCAAGGTCTTGCTAGGTTTAATAATAATACCTATATTGTTTGATATTAAACCTTTATTACAAGTTCAAAATCTAGCTACTTATATTCATAGTTAAGGATTATTTTAATATAAATTTATGTCTAATTTTTGTCTAAATTCAATTCTTTTGCCATTGTATTATGTGCTGACTTTAATTTATACTAGCTTTTGCCCGCGGCTCCGCCCGCGTGAATGTCGGTTTCCGCTACATGAGAAATCGCAACACAATCATAGATTCATATAAAAAGCCTAAGAATCACTTTTACTTGACCTCTCGTATCTTAACGGCGGCTACTAAAACAGGGATCAAGCTGTATCTTCAANTATTTCGATGAAACAGACCGCAGTATTTAAGTCGGAATGGTACCTTTAAGACTGTAATAGTTCAACTAAAATCTACCGGCTGGTTTTTGCGTGAAGCTCGAACAAATAAACAAACATACAAACATCGACGGATTTGGTTTCAGAAGCACTTAATTAGTCGATCTGAGTAGTTTGTTTTTAAATATCATTGATTTTTGAAAATTTGACATTTAACAATTTTATTATAGTATAAGATAGAGAATAACTTTACTCCACAAACTATCTGTTTCATTGCATTTACATAGCTGCCCTGACTTCCACGGCTCTTTCGATTGAACTATATAAAATAATATTTATAAGTCTGTATTCAACTGGCTTAAAACTAAAAGTTATGACGATATTAATGTTAAACTTAAGTCGTTATCCTAATCCCTCAATTTGATAAAAAAAATCCTTTAGAGTCATCTCAAATAGACTGATTAGTATTATAGATATAGGTATAGACACATTCATGCATGTACACACGCACGCGCACACACGCATGCGCACACACGCACACACGCACACGCACGCGCACAAACACATCAATATACTTTAACATTTTACACCCTTCTGCATAACAGGAAAGTACATTATTATATGCAATGTGTGATTATTTTTTATTATTTCTGTTTTATCTATCAGTTACGTTTTATTTACATTCTTACGTCTATTGCGTGCGACTGAGATACAATGTATTGTTTTAATTCAGAGGCGGAGTCTTCAAACACAAACTATTGCTTAAATGGAGACTCCAAACACTGTAATATTTAGTATCGGAACTTGAAGAAATATATAAATTTAAAAAATGTCCTAAATGAGGAGGTAGTAGCCTAAAATATATGGGTTATACACCGCTCCCCACGGCCTAGTGTCTGCCTCCATCGTGCATCGGGAGGTGCATAAAACATCCAGCTAGTCTCCGAATGATACTACTAAAAAACACCGCAGGGTTCATAGGGACTGCGGATTCACTGCCGCATCCCTCGCATTAGCAGAAGACCTTTAGGTGTAGAGTTAGGTTGGGATAATGTTATCATTAGTTCATCATTTTCCACTGTCAGGTGAAGAACTGGACTTTCAAGGGCTGACGAATATCGTCACGAATGTTTATATGATTAAGTTATACAATATACACTAGTCAAAATATAGAAAGGACCACAAAATATTTTTAATATACATTGGTACACCACAAAATATTTTTAATATAGTTAAGGTAAACCTGTTTAAATTAATTATGAATAGACATGTTTAACTTTTGATCAAAACTGTCAATTTAAGATAAAAATTCTAAACAGCAACAACAAACAAGAGTGAACTGGTTTTTATTAAGCGAGTACATGTTACCACCCCGGCCCGGGTTACACCGCCACTCACCACCGGGCGGGGTTGTTAATATTATATATATATGAATTCAAAATTACTTGTAACTTTTACAATTCATTGTAAAAGAAATTATATTTATATTATTCAATGGTGTAATTATTTTTAAATATCAATTGTAGTCAAGTACTGCCTTAAATATGGCAAAAAAAAACATCGGAGAATGACTGAAAACTGAAAGTAGTCCTTTTTTCTGATGTTAATATCGAGTACGCCCGCCTCTTTTAGCTATACACTCCTAAAACCTAAAGGAATATGCATACTTTGCTCCATCAAATGCCTCAGCTGGGACATCTTTCCGAATTTTCAAAACATCAACAAGTTGCTGCTGCTTGTAGACCTCTTGCTCGCTCTATCTAACCCTTCGTTTCCCACATATGCAGTATCGGATATAAGTCTAGTCTGTTTGTTAGCTACAGTAAAATTTGTATGTGAATCTTCCACTACGGACTGATTCGCTTGAGCTATGTCTGCACAGGCATTGTCTTGCTTTAGGACGAACCCAGGTCCTATTTGCTGTGCAAACTATTATTACATGAAATCTGATGACTTCTTCAAAGTAACGCTGAGCAATTAACCCTGTTTTAAAGTATGTAATTAAAGCAACCCTGATATATGATGAATAGCAAGTTCATTTTCACCGTATAAACTAGTCCCACTTCAAATCATTACGTTGGAGCCACTGAAACTTATGATCAACTTCGTGTATGCAGGCTTAAAAAAATACTACTACACCACTACTTGCAAAAGCGCAAATTATCATAAAAAATTCTTTGTAAAAGCACCGCGCCCCACCTAGTTATTATTATCGTCGTCAGCCCGCGCAAGTCCACCGCTGGACATGGGCCTCCTCCTCAAAAAGGAGGATTTACCAAAATCTTGGCAGGCGTCTCAGAGATCGCAGTAGACTATTTTTATACGTCCCTTAGCTGGTTCTCACAACTTTCATGAAAAGAAATAGCGTGGCGTTATTATTATGCCGTCAGCGCACAACGATGATTTGTGCCGCAGTCCCAATATTAACGGGAGAACGTTAAACGATTTGTTTCGCAGTCCATACATTAATGGGAGAACGTTAAATGATTTGAACGTTGATTCCTCTACAAAGGATTTCGAATAACTTGACGTTTTGAAAATTGCTGGTGTTCGTGCGATCGATTACAGATCGTTTGGTCGCCGACGTCAGCCGTCGGCGACTTTGTAACTTAATGTACCCTTACTGTGCGTTATCGACGAGCGCTTAACTGGATGTACAGATGCAAGATAGAACTCTATCTGAACCAGATCTTTTTGCAACATTCTCGACTTTTAGAAGCGATTCGAAGCACTTTAGACAGCTCTTCGAGAAAACCCCACAGACAGTTGCAGGTGTCCTTAGATCATAGTAACAGCTCTGGTTGCAATAACCGTGTCCATATGTATTCGCACCTGTGGCGTAATAACCTGATACGTTGTTTAAACGACTAAACTGAACGAAATCACCATAATTTGCCGAATAACAAAACACTAAATGAAACAAAACTCAAAGAAAAATCAAAACAAATTTCCAAGAAAATTTCAGTTTCATTTTTTTTAATAATGGCTACATTTGGTCTCAAGCGCTACATCAAAGAGGTTAGATATCAAAGAGTTTGTAATAATATAAATATTTTGCTACTTGTCAATTTATTATATTCATTGTATTACACGAATGGTAAACAATAAGTGACCCTTAGTTTATGCTGAGTAGTATATATTAGTATTTAATAATTCTCTGCTATTAAGTAAAAGGGCTGTGAGTCATCTATCAACAACTGATGACAATGTGTAAGTTGAGATGACAATTCAATATTTTATATTTTTAACTTATAACATGAATTAATTTGTATTTAATTAGAATATAATAAACTTACAGTAACTCATCTTCTTTTACCGTAATAGACATCGATATTTCAAACCCATGTGTGCAAAAAAACGTCTTTTTTAATTTGTCGTCGTATGGGGGATACGACGACTAATTAAAAAAGACGTTTTTTCCTTGACACCACAGAATTAATCGGGCACTCCTACCAAATATATACTTATTTGTATTATAAAGTGAAACAATTTTTCGCCTTATTGAGAACACTCGCCTTGATCTTACGAAGGCAATTTACATAAAGCGAGTTCAATTTATATTTTTAGTTCAAGGCAGATAGAGCTAAGACGGACAGGTACGTCTGTCTATAAGAGAAACTTTTAATTGCTCGCTTTGCATTTCGTAACTGAAAAAAGAATAACAAAAGTTCTAAATACAAAGCCTACTTGGTAAACGGAGCAGGCTCGATCCGTGAACGACAATAAATTATTAACAGTGTAATTAATCGTCATAACTCATCACATGCTACTCATGCCGTGTACCTACGCTAATAAGCCCCGTATACAATTCAATATCACATCAGTCCACAGATGCCCACAGCTGAACATGGGCCTCTAATGAACAATTAAGATATATTTTTTAAGGTGTATTCCTACCTCACCCTCTTTTCTTTCCTCTACGAAGGGTAGGGAACGTAATGAAGAACTTTAACATTTTTGAACCTCATAAAATAGCGACGTCGCGGTTCGCTACCGACATGTCTCGTTTACCCCGAGAGCGAAAAGTGAGCTACGGATAGCCACTTCGCTGCATCAAACGATCGTAGCAAATGGAAAGAAGTGGTCTCTGCCTACCCCAATTTTCCGGTAGTATAGTCGTTAGTATCCCCGCCTATCACGCGAGAAACCGGGGTTCAATTCCCCGCCGGAAAGTCAGGGAAAAAGGCGTAACGGTATGTATGTATTTAAAAAAAAAGAACTGAAACTGACAGAGGGAAATTACTGAGTAATAATCTATATTACAATCCTCAAACAGTTTTCTATACTGGGTACACTCCACAAATTACTGAGTAATAATCTATATTACAATCCTCAAACAGTTATTCTACACTGGGTACACTC
>WUAW01015633.1:30376-51488 GCA_017165845.1 Thaumetopoea pityocampa | reverse complement strand
CGCGCAGGTCTAACCACCACTAACTTGAACTACGCACTAAAACAAATCAGCCGTATAAGTGTGTCGCCACAGAGATATGTCGGGTCGCGATCCACGACACCGCCAGTTTATAATTTTCAAGTGTTAAAGTCCCTTATTGCATTCCCACGGAATGAGGATGTGGTAGGAAAGGTTTTTTAAGCAAAGAATATGAAATTTATAAAAAGAAAGTAGGATGAGACAATAGTACCCCGGGAGGCTGTGGCGTCGCTTACAGTATACTTAAGTCTTTTTTTTTTTTATTTGCCGGACAGGCTAAAAGACTCAAGTCACAACTCTTTAGACATACAGATACTGATAGAAATATCTTCCGACTATTCTAATGATATGACAGAGTAATACTATTAAACTCCCATGCTTGGGCACAGGGCTCGCGAAAGGACTCCGAGTGATTTTTATCCATTCGCTCAATGCAGCAGAATTCATCAGGTATTTTCACTTTCACTTGTAAAAATATTGAAAGCTCTTGACTTTAGGCTCAGAAAGCGAAGCAAGGATCCACAAAGGCACCACAACTCAAGAATTTACCAAAATTAAACACATAAATTGGTATCGATCAAGTTAAGTAACCACAGTGAATTAATAGCACAGTGACCAGATACATTATCTGGTGCTCCGTCCTAGCCATCACTTGGTCATTAATCTATTGACTCTACGGTTTAGTTTGGTGCTTCCATCAATTATGTTCGGTCAAGGACTATTCATCAGGACAAAGGGGAGGTAAGTGCCAAAAGTGAGTCAGATATGGGTGGATTAATTATTTAAATTTAAAAAGTTGTGAGCGATTAATCTACAGCAGAGGTCATTAAACTTTTTTGTCTTATTAACCACTTGTAATATTTTTCACTTTTGGATAGACCCCCAAAGCGTAGTTAATATGAAATTTTGGTAAATTTATTCACTTCAAATGTGTTTTTGGCAGTTGGCGTGGACCCCTTGCACGTCATCATCAACCCCTGGGGGTCGATATAGACCACTTTGGGTATCAATAATCTACAGCTATTTTTTTTTTCTATTTTATCAATCTAAATCTAACGACTAATTGACATAGTGGCAGTGACCTTCTTTCTATGCCATTGAGTCCCGGGTTCAAATCCTGGTAAGGACAAACTTTGTATGATGAGCACTGTAGGTTTGTATTCGAGTTATATACGTATTAATTTATTTATATATTGTATTTATCTATATAAATATGCACATATATCATTGTCCCCAAGATACAGGAAACCACTAGTACAGATCTATTTATGTATTGTATTTGTCTATATAAGTATGTATATCTTTCTCTAGTACCCAAGATACAAGGAATCTTAGTTTGGAACTAGATCAATGTGTGTGAGTGTCCAAAATAATATTATTATTATTATCATGGCCTATGTTTCCGCTCCTTTCGATTCAGTCTACTATCTGCACAACAATCTCAACCTCTAAAACCTCACTGGTGATTCCATTAGATTCCGTATTAATTTTCGATCAGAACATGTAACCAGCACTTGATGGGATGCCACGAATTTGTGTCTCAATCTTAAAACAATCATCATCATCATCATATCAGCCCACAGACGTCCACTGCTGGACATAGACCTCCTCTAATTATCGCCACACTGAGCGGCTATGAGTCGTCTGCATACACTGATTGCCCGCGACCTTCACCAGGTCTTCAAACAATATCTCGCATGGTCATTTGTGGTAAAATATCAAGGTCTTACTTATTTTGACCCTAACATAGTCCAGCTTGAAACAGTCTGGTGTAATTTCAAAGGATATGATAGTGAGTCAGATTCGAGATCTTCAGTATCATTATTTCAGGTCCTGGAATTCCACTGCTGGACATGGGCGTCCCCGTCCCATGCTGCTCATTTAGCCTGATACATCCTTTAGCTGTTTTTCACAGCATCCCTGGCAAGATATAGTGATATCATTATATTGGCGTCACACAGTAAATATTATTTTATCTCAAATTAATTTTAGTATAACATTTCAATAATTATTTTAGCTCAATCTATAATGGGCTTTAATTCAATGTGATAATAGTATTTTTTGATTTCAAATTACACTTATAGATCATAATAATTCAACAGAAGAAACCATTACACATCATAAACTTGAACTTTACCAACAAATGTGTTCTTTATGTCCAGCATCATAGAATATAGAATGAATCAAAACTCTAAACACGAAATTTGATTGATTGAAGACGATATCTCTTCAAACTATGATGAATATTAAACAATGATGACTAAACATAAATAAATGAGTTACAATATAAAAAGTGTATGCCTCCTACATATTAGCATAACGTCTGCTGGCAGCCAGTGCTTTGTCTGTGATTAATTCTTACCTTGTCGACATTTCATAATATGATGTTAGTGTAATTTTAGTAACGCCTCCTCATCATTTGTCGATTTGATTTGGGCGTTGTTATTTGATTAAACTTTAACTGATAACATTTTTTTCAACTTCCACTAGGCTTAAAATGGTAACTTCGGTAATGGTTTCTTGTGCTCCAGTGTACTGTTCCGAAACATGTTTAATTTTCTTTTTTATTAATTGATTTCCTTATTTTTTAAAAGGAGCTTTTAATCTTTGGATATTATCAGCGAGGTTTCTATTTAAAACTGGTTTTATATTATTAATCTTGAGTCCTAAACTTCCATTTTAAGATCTGAAACATTCTTAATACTTATATGCCTCGAATAATAAATTATTATTTATTTGAATAAATTTTATTTCAATCTTTGATTATATTAAAGATGAAATTATTTTCGTTCTTAATAATATTTTTTTTTGCAGTACACATACAAGAAATAACTATTGTATTCGTTTTATGTTTTCTCCTAACTCCAAATATTTTTGCGTCTTTCCTTTTCAAGCATCCTCGAAATCTGCTTAACTTAATCTATTGGACCGAGCTTACTAAGTTTGCTAGTATGGACACCACAATATTAAGCTAAGTAACGAAGGAAGGGCTTATCCCAAGTTAAGTAATACCATTACTGTGACCCGCTAAGTAAAAGTCAGTAATAAGATCGTCCTAACACCAAAGACGCAATATAAGAATTTGTCCTATGTTTATCCATACAAATAAATAAAATTATCTCCCTGTAATCTCGAGCTTTTTTAGAGTTCATATGGTTAATTGTACTTTACCGAAATCCTATTCGAATTTAATGAATTTTCAAAATGTTTATCTGTTTGTTTGTCCCGTTGAAGTTTGTCTGGTAGATTTTTTAAGTACTGCTACAATATGTAGGCTACTGTTTTATACTGAAAATATTTAGAGTACTGCGTGATAGTTAAAAAGTTGAAAAAATTTCAGGCTATCTAATAAGTACCAAAAATGTAGTCCGGCGCGGTAATCAAGGTATTAATTCATTTTGAGGTATTAATTCATGTATAAATTCATTATTTTATTTATTTTATTTTTCAATAAATTGAAAAACAAAATAAATTATTTATTGAAAAATAAAATAAATTATATTGTATAATCACAAAGTTGAGACTGTTATGATATTTAAAGCCAACATCAATATAAATTAAGGAAAACCCTTACCTTTTTTTGGAGGAGCATATTTTTGACAGTGGATAGCAAGCCTGCTGCTGCTGCTGCTGCTGATAATGATGATGATGGTTAAGATGCTCACTATACTGATGGAAAATCGGGGAAAAACCCAAGACAAGTTAATGATGATTTTTTTGATTAGGTAATTATTTCCATAATTGACGACAGGGCTAAAGTTGTATTTTTATGCCATGACGCCAATATCATGGGATATTCGAGATCGAGAGACTGAAATCACGATTTTTTTCATACTATGATCCTGACATACCTCTCTCACCTCATCATACATGCATATGCATACATACTTTCATACACTCTTGTCTATCAAAGGTGCTAAGAACTTGATCTTTTTCATATTTGTTGATATGGTCAATGTAGGTTTTTCTTAGTCGCCCTTTTCCGACACTTCCACAGATATTTCTTTCCTTTTATAATTTGAATGACAAAACAACTTTTATATCATGGATGAAACAAACGAGCATACATTAGTCTATATAATTAGTTATATACAACAGTTACATACAACTCAAGAAGATTAAAGACAGCTTAATAGATCTACTTTTCTGATACTAACATATGTAGTCATTATACCACTAGTATCTGCAGTCACTTCTTAACAACAAACTGAGATATATTAAACCTCCAGGCGGTGCTGTTTTGTATTATTTAAAGATAAGGTGTATACGTAAAAGAGTAGGGTAGCAAGTATGGCTCACGCTACCGTAATCACCTTAAGATGCTGAGGTACAGAAAGAGTAAGCTTAAGCTTCCCCCCAGAATTGCTCTAAAGAGTGAGGCACTGAGAAAGAAAATAACCAGTAGGTTAGGACATCCACAGTAATTCCGAAGCCTCTATAACATGACAATGTAGGGCACTACAGTTTTGAGGCAGTAGAAATCTGACATGTCCTGTTAGCTACCCTCACTCCTTGCAGTAGACTAATGTAGAATTTTCTGTGCGTCAAAACACAAAAGTACTATTGTCGCTACCTACTTCGATGCTTAGTACCAAGTATCGTCAACAGGTGGCACAGCTCTTGAGTAACGACATTAAAATTCTGGATCACGCTAATAAAGTTTGATAGTGATCTACGTATATTCAAGATCCCAACGTCAACCACTGGCCAGGCCCCGCCAGATATAACCCGTCTGGTCCGAAGATCTTCCCTTTTCCGATACTGCCACTCCTGCCATACGTCGACCTATACTATTTTTATGTTTTTTTATTTATTTATTTAATTACACTTTATACATAAAACATATAAAGGCAGACTTAATGCCTTAGACATTTTCTACCAGTCAATCTTAGGTTAGAGCAGAGATAAAAAAAGGGGTGCATTCATAGACGAAAAGAAAATATAAGATAAAACAACAAATCGGTTATTACATATTAATACATACATAGAAACACAATAAACTATATAATAAACTCAAATATGATAATAAACTAAGACATTATTATAAAATACTCAAAAAAAAGGAAAATATGATTACGATGATTCTCCTAATGTACGCAAAAGGAGTGTTTTATTGTTTTGGTAACGGGTATTTGTTTTAAGTAACTTAAAATGTTATTATAACTTTCACATTTATTTTTAACAATAACTACGAAAAAGAAGATTGATTCTATGATCCCAGTAACAAGAATCAATCTTGGGCTATAATTTATCACTCCTTATTTTTTACAATTTAAACTCGAAATCTCCAGGACCCATCTGACCACCAATTTGTCGAACGGGACGCTGGATTGCATTAGTCGTATCCTTTTGTGTGGCAGACTTAAATCGTGTATGAGATTATTTTCCAGGGTACCCTGGTTCACCCACACGCCCACGTTCAAAGGTATCAAGAGGGATCTTTTCGTGTTTGTCTAACGAGCGACGTGTCCGATTATTATTACTGTTTTATCTGCTGACGTATTTCTTTCGTTGAATTTGTGTGGATACGCATCTTAGTAACAATAAAGAAATTTAATATTATATTTATTAAATAAAATTACCTTGATCATATCAACAACTTGTCTCAAAAGGTCAACTTCGTAACACGCTTAATCGACGAAAGTGTATGAAAAGATGTTTGGATGTAGATGAGGCGAGAAAGATGTGCCAGTATTGTAGTATGAGGCAAACTGTGGTCTCTGCCTACCCTGGCGTGAATGTATTTAAATATGTATAACGGAGATTTTGATGTTTGTTAATCACACTAAAACAGCTAAATTGATTAATTTAACGAACCTAGATACAGTTTAGTATTACTTAGAACATATGTATATCTAGATGTACTATTAAAAATTGCTAAATGTCCATTTTTTTAAGTCAAACGTATTTAAAAAAAACTACTCAGTTCGACTAATTAAATAATTCTGAAACCAAGCTCTGTTGAAGTTTGTATGTTTGTTTATTCGAGCTTCACACAAAGAACAGCAGGTACATTTTGGTCAAGCTGTTACCGTAATAGAGATCCTATTCCGTATTAAATACTGCACCATGTTTTATCATAATCGATCCAGTAGAACTGAATATACAGCTGGATCCCTGTTTTAGAAGGCGCCGTTAAGGTACGAGAGCTACAGATGAAAGCTAGTTAATAATAAAAATCCTCAATATTTTTTGTCCTATAGACCACTTGTAATGTTTTTCACTTTCAGATAGACCCTTATTATTGGGTTAACCCTATGGGTTTATTAAGTTCAAATGTGTTTTTGACAGTTTGTGTGGACCCCTTGCTCGTCATCGTCGACCCCTGGGCGTCGATATAGACTATTTTGGGTATCAATGGTCCAGATTGTGAACCACAAAGCTGCACACAAAGAAACGAGCGTAAAGCAATTGGTTTATTAGAATACAACTTATCCAATGTTACTTACAACATTGTTTCCGTCGCAATCCACCCACACCACCCTATGCCTAATTATGGTGGAAATCATCAAAGCGTTAAAAAAAATTAGGGAATAATTCTACAAATGACTCGTTTCCGAACCCAATTCCACGTAACAAACCATTATTTTATGCCCGCTGGTGATTAACTAATTTAAGCTGGATAATAAAATCAATATTTAAATATCGTATATTAATTAGTCTGTCTTCATAAATTATCAAAATAATACGATACCTTTCGCATCAAAACGTTTAGCGTTCTTTTTAAATCACATTATATCTGACAGTTCAATTATTTCATAGAACGTTAATATATACTTTTTTTTAAATAAATTACAAGCAACGAAATTGTTGGCCATAAAGTTAATAGGCACTCACTGACTAGTCTACTGTTTTATCATTTTGTTTTTGTAAGTAATAAACTCGGCGTTGATCTCCTTTGGGCAATATTTACAAAAACTTTGGAGATATCTGCTGTCACTTTTATGTGACTTCTTGTTTTTATATAAGAGTTCCATTCGATTTATCAGTCCGTTTAAGTCCAATTAACATAAGCGTTCCCTATTGAAAGAGGATTTGATGATTTCTGCAATTCGCATTTGAAATAGCAGTAGTTATGATACTTTACTCAGATATATTATTCTTAATTAAATTATACTTAAGTAACACAACAATTCTTGTAAACAATATCACAAAATCATATATAATAATTAGCTTTTGCCGGCGGTTCCGCCCGCCTGAATGTAGGCTTTCCACTACATGAGAAATCTCGAAACAATCATCTATACTATTAAAAAATGTTAGATGTCGAATTTTGTAAATCAAAGCTATTTTAAAAAAACGACTTAAATCGACTAATTCAGGGCTTCTGAAACCAAATCCGTTGATGTTTGTTTGTTTGTGCTTCACGCAAAAACCAGCTAGTACATTTTACTCGAACCATTACAGTTTTAAAGCTACTATTGAAATGTAAATAACGCTGCATATTTCATTAAAATCGGTCAAATAGTTTTGAAGATACCGTTTGATCCCTGTTTTAGTAGCCACCGTTAAGGTGCGAGAGCTCAAATAAAAGTGGTTCTAAGGCTTTTTATATAAATCTCCTAGCTTTTGCCCCTGGCTCCGTCCGCGCGAATGTCGATGTTCTGCTACATGGGAAATACCGAAGCAATCATATATTTATATAAACACCTCAGACTACTTTTTCTTAAGCTCACGTACAATAACGGCGGCTACTAAAACGGGGATCAAGCTGTATGTTCGATTCTACGTGACTGATTTTGATAAAACATGCCGCACTATTTAAATCAGATTAGTAGCTTTAAGACTGTAACCATTTGACCAAAATCTATTTACTGGGTTTTGCGTGAAGCCCGAACAAACTAACATCGACGGATTTGATTTCAGAAACTCTTAATTAGTCGATCTGGGTAGTTTGTTCTTAAATATCTTTGATTTATTTTTGACATTTAACAATTTTACAATAATAATAGATAGATATACCATAACTTTTATTCAGCCTGAAGTCGCTCATTCAGAAAAGTCACTCTTCTCAGAAAAATTCAAAATGTTGTGATTTTCAAATTCATTATTACCACCTTTGGAAGACCTATTTAGGGATGGACAAAGTACCTAATATCTCAGCGTGATCCAAAGGTAGACTAGCAGATAATGCTACGGGCATTACATCTAATATACTGATAAATTAAAGTTTATAAATATAAATAAATAATGTCTTAATAGTATCGTCACCCATAACACTGATAGAAGGCGTTAGATATTTTACCCTGCTAGCCATCTACCTAACAGCATTTCGGCTTTCGTTGGTAGACTCGTATTCTGATTTATTTTTTTTGCAGACAGATACGACCATTCCTTAGAATACATATGCCATAAAAGTCTTTAGTGAATGGCGTAAACTTATCGGCGTAGTTGCGAATTGCACTGGCTACGTGAAAGGGTCGTTGCTCCGCGCTTGCGCATCGATTATTAGCCGAAATCCATCGTTATGCACAGCAATGTGAATGGTTAAGTGTGATTTTGATGTAGACGTTAGGATGTCACCAGCTCTAAAGTCGACGAAGTGTGGCAGGAATGGCAGTATCGGAAAAGGGAAAGTCTTCCGACCATTTAGATGTTTTATCTAGCGGGGCGTGCCGCTGTGCCGGCAACTGATCGGGACGTAGTATATGCGCTAAATCGCTATCAAACTTCATCAGTGCGATTCAGCCTTCTGACGACGTCGACGACGACGTGTAGCAAAATAGATCGCCACACTTATATATAATATTTGCTTTGTGTGTTAAATTATATGAAATGTGTAAGCGATGTATCTAATATAGTGTTATTCTATAGACCAATGAAATGGGAATAAGTATAAGAATAATTTTGGATTTTATGAATCATGACCCATGATGACGTTGATAATTACGTCACAAGCAATGGGGTCGAAGTGTGGCAGGAGTGGCGGTATCGGAAAAGGGAAGATCTTCCGACCAGACGGGTGTTATGTCTGGCGGGGCCCGCCACTGCCACGACGATTGATGACGAGATGTTGTATATACGCTTTATCGCTATCAAACTTCATGCGCGTGATTCAGTCTTCTAATGTCGTTATTTTAGTGCTACGCCATCTGTTGACGATGCATGGTACTATGTGGTAAAGTAGGTCGCCACATAATGATTAATTAAATAAAATAGACTAATAAATACATAAAATAGTATGGTCGACTATACTTCTGTTTACAAACAATATTTTTGCCTCAATATTCCATCATATAAAACAAAATTTTAGGGGTAGGTCTTTGCATTATATTCTCCGACACTTTGTTAAAATTACAATACAATCAGTAACGAGTCCATTTGTAGCGCTTCGGTGCTCTTTTGAAGTCCTTAAAATCCTAATTTCTTATATGATCACACCTATATATTATGAATACTATTTTTCCACACATATTTATCTAGCCCCAAATTAGGATTCCCTGTACCTAGGATAATAAATAATGATATATTTACTTATATAGATAAATGCCAATACATATATAAATAAACATCCTTGACTCGTAAAGAAACATTCGTGCTCATCACACAAAGTTTGTCCTTACCGGGATACGAACCCGGGACCAATTGGCATAGAAGGCAGGGTCGTTGCTACTGAACCAATAAGTCGTCAATCATAGCTAAACGCATGGGTATATCCATATTATACTTACACATAATATAAAAATTATTTTAATAAGATTAGAATAATTGTACGTGTCCTGCGAGATTGAATAGTCTTAAGTGATAGATAAAAACTCCTGTCTACATTTCTGAATGTTTGTTTTATGTCTTAGACGTGACAGATGTGTTTTTTTTTTCTCTGGTGAACAAGCAGGTTTCCCGTCTGATTTTAAGTAGCTACTGCAGCAAAGATATCTGCAAAAGATTCGAAACAGATTGACTTACCATTTTGATTGGAAACCTCCAACTTGTTTAGCAAATTCCAACTGCATCTGACGTCTGGTCGGTAGTGGTAGTGACCGTAACCCTGTTCTGTACCAATGAGTCCAGGGTTCGAATCTTAGTGGGGACAAACTTTGTGTGATTAGCATAAATGTTTGTATTCAAGTCATGGACGAATTTATCTGTTTATGTATTGTATCATATTTATCTACATAAGTATGTATATCGTTGTCTAGTACACAAAATACAGGGACTCCTAGTTTGTAACTAGACCTATGCGTGTGAAAATGTCCAGAATATTATTATTATTATTTTGTGTATTGGACAGTATTACATAATTTATCTACTTTCATTTACTTTTGTTAATTGTCAAGTTTAATCGTCCTAAGTGCGGTTCCTGACTCGACCCTTAATTAATATATTGCACATACAAACATATATCATCATTACCCCCAGTCCATATTGTCCCCACTACAGGGGCACGGACCTCCCTGATCAGGAGGGGGATTAGGCCGTAGTCTACCGCGCTAGCCTAGTGCGCGTTGGTAGACTTCACACACCCATGCGGGCATGCAGGTTTCCTCACGATCCTTCGATCGTAAGCCGTGTCTAAAATATATATACTCACGCCGGTATCCCATAAAGTCAGGGGCCACAGTTCGCCACATACTACAATCCTGACACACCTTTCTCGCCTCATCCACATTTATAGATATTTTAATACACTTTTATCGAATAAAGATGCTGGGAACTTGGCCTCTCTGAAACAATTTGTTGATTTGATCAATGTAGTATTTGATACATTGCAGTTTTGTTTTTGTCTCCTATATATGTACTTTTTAATAAATAAATAAATTCTGATGTCCTTAAGTGCTAGAATGGTGACATCGAACCGGAAAGCTCAGTGCGGGTCGATCCCCGACTAGGAGGGCTAAAGACCTGGTGAAGGTCGCGGGCAATCGGTGGATGCAGGTGGCTCATAGCTATCCCGGAGGATTAATTTATTGTGCCTCTCCTGCTTGTGATTGAGGAATACATACCCGTGGTATCCCACTAACTGCATCACTGCAGCATTCGGGCACTGCAATTTGGTAGTAGATTAATGTTAATGGTGGTACTAGTACATTTGTGGTCCAATGGTACCACACACGACTTACTATGAAAAGGTCGTAGGTTTGATCCCGGTCTCGTACCTTTAAATTATTTCTAATTCATATACGGACTACATAAGGGGTCGGCCTTTTTTTTGCCACGAGTCAAAATCAACCAAAATTTGAGCATTAAGGAGACATTTGGATCCGAGATAATTTCTTATTTTATTTATATGTAATAACTTATATGTAAAACTTTTTTGATTTTTATGTATAATACTTTATTTTCGGAACTAAAGCGGGTCCCTTGAAATTGTTAAATGGGTCACTCGGTAACTCGCGGGTTGCTGACCCCTGGTCTACATGATAGACACTCATGTAATCAACGGAGAAGGAAAACTTCCTGAGGAAACTTGTATGCCCGTATGGGTGTGTGAAGATTATTAACCCGCACTAAGCCAGCGTGGTAGGCCACTACTACAGCTTAATCCCCCTCTTGATGAGGGAAGGCCCGGGCCTCTGTAACGAGGACGAATAAAGACTGGGGTCAGTGAAGATGAGGGTGCCTTATCCTTAAAGCTATATCTAAGTTCCACTCCAAGTTAGAATGTACAATATAGGATATTGCTAACTTGTTTAATGGCGACTTCGCCCGAATAATAAATCAAAATAAATGTCTAACTGTTATCCCATCATCGGTCCCTAAAAGTCCACTAAATGACTTAGGACTCCTCTTTAAAAACAAGAGATTTCCCATAATCTCTACGCTTGGCAGGTGTCTTGTAGATCGCAGTAGAATTTGATTGAATAATAAGATAACGCTGCTGCTCATTATCCTAGTACATAGGTACATTAATTAGATGTTTCTCACAGCATCCACGCGAAGATATGAAGTGACATATACCGGAGCCACATACCATATGCAATCAAAATTAGCTAATCTATATGTACTATATATAAAATTGTTAAATATCAAATTTTGTAAATCAAAGATATTAAAACTACCCAGATCGACTAATTACGGGTTTTTGAAACCAAATTCGTCGATATTTGTTTGTTTGTTTGTTCAAGCTTCAGGCAAAAACCAGCTGATAGATTTTGGTCGATTTATTGCCTTCTTAAAGGTACTATTCCGACTTAGATACTACGGGAGGTTTCATCAAAATCGGTCCAGTAGAATTGAAGATACAACCTGATACCTGTTTCAGTAGCCGCCATTAAGGTACGAGAGCTCCAATAAAAGTGGTCCTATGATTTTATATAAATCTACGATTGTTTCAGGATTTCCTATGTAACGCAAATCCAACATTCACAGACGGTAGGAGTCGCGTGCAAAAGCTAGTTCTTAGTAATCATGTAAATGTTTGTAAACGAAATACACATCACAGATAATAGGTCCGCTAGAGATTCAGCGTCATGCATAATGCAACCTACTAATGCAGCCGTTAATTACAAGCCCTTAGGGCCATTATTGATTGGCAATTTGTGCTCGGTGCCATTTCGTCTATATTGGATTGCTTAATTGCATTACAGAGTAATGTTCACCTTAACAACATTAGTTAATTAAATTAAAACACTATTAACATTAGGTATATTCAATTATTTCAATTAAATAAATTTTATTTGTTTCTAATAGATTTATTACATCAAATAAATTTTGCATAAATAAATATTATATTATAATTTTGTATATTAATATATAATCATACACAAAAGCATGAGCTTTTGTGTATGATTATATATTAATATATATAAAAAATTATATATAAAAAATTCGTATCAGTTTATTATGAAAAATATATCGAACATGAGTTCGATATATTTTTCATAATAAACTGATACCAATTTTTTATATAAAATTAATAAATAAATGTATGTTACATAATATATAAGTCCGGCTTTACATTAATATTAGAAACATTCTTAACAATAATCGGAAAAGGGTGCCAAGGAAAAACTTACCTTGACCAACCAACAACTTGCTTCAAAATGTCAAGTTCGCAACACCCTTAATCGAAGAAAGTGTATAAAAAAATGTATGGATGTGGATGAGGCGAAGGAGGTGTGTCAGGATCGTAGTATGTGCAAACTGCGTTTTCTGCCTACCCTTATAGGATAGTGGCGTGAGTATTTGTATGTATGTATATATTCTTAACCATTCAACCTTTGGCATCTGCAAAAACATTGAAGTAGATGATAGAACAAGTACCTACATGAGAATATAATATTTATACTGATTTTATTTCATTAAAATTTTAGTATGATTTACATCTTTATCACAACATATTAATATCAGAATTAAGTTAAACTTCAAGAAAAAATCATTTACTTAATAATTTGGATTTATTTATTAATTTTATTGGCAGAGAATACTAAGTCAGAAGCGCTCTCATACAATTTAACGAATGTCTACTACGATCTTTAAAATGACCAGACATGGAATATATAACAAACTAGCTTTTGCCCGTGGCTCCGCTCGCGTGAATATCGGTTTTTCGCATGGGAAATAAACATGGGAAATCCCGACACAAACATAGATTTATATAAAAAAACGTTTAACCACTTTTATGTATACTTGACCTCTCGTACCTTAGCGGAGGCTACTAAAACAGGGATCAAGCTGTATCTTCAAATCCACTGGACCATACCACATATATATTTGATGAAACATACCGCAGTATTTAAGTCGTAATATTACCTTTAAAACTATAATAGTCAACTCCTACCAAAATCGACCCGCTGGTTTTTGCGTGAAGCTCGATCAAACAAACAAACAAACATCGACAGATTAGGTTTCAGAAGCGTTTAATTAGTCGATTTGAGTAGTTTGTATTTAAATATCTTTGATTTTTGAAAATTTGATATTTAACAATTTTATAATAGTATAGATAGATACCAAACGAGAAAGATTAATTTATTAAAATTTTACAGATTCGGATTAATATCATTATCATCCCCAGTCCATACTCGTCTCTACTATAGAGGCATGGACCTCAACTAATAAGGAAAAGGATGAGGCTGCAATCTATCACGGAAGCCTACTGCAGGTGGTAGACTTAAAATATGCGGACATGTAAGTTTTCTCACAAAATTTTATTCACCGTTGAGTAAATTGATGTCAACAATATAGAGACCAGACCATACATGAGTTCAAAATAACCCATTGGTACGGGACCGGGATCAAACCTACAACCCCGATCACACGTCGTATCTAATACTACTAGACAACCAATGTACTAATAATTTAAAAATTTATATAATTATTTTAATTTAATATTAATTTAGAAATGGAAGATTTCATGAAAAGATTCCAATATAAAAATTGTAAGCATAATAACACTGGAAATATCACAATTTTATTATATCACTGTGCTAAATATAGTTAAAGAAACTAAAAAGTTTAAAGTGAGCACGGCTCAGACCGGGCATTTTCCGAGATACATTTTGTGTGAGCACCGGATAACATTTTTATTGTTAACAAGCAGAAAGCCGTGGTTACGACAAGCGACGATGATATCTCCTCGTATGAATGATGACTTCGTGCTGAGCCTCTGGAAGCGCCCTGCAGATAGACATGAATCCGAGAGACCAGACACGAATATGTAGATTCGCTTTGGTGCAATGTATTATTCCTCTAAAACGAATAGCACATAATATTGTTAAATGTCAAATTTTGAATATCAAAGATATTTAAAAAAAAAACTAAAACTGAAACCAAATCCGTCAATGTTTGTTTGTTTGTTCAAGCTTCACGCAAAAACCAGGGTGTAGATTTTTGACAAACTGTTACAGTCTTAAAAGTATTATTTCGACTTGTATATTGCGGCATGTTTCATCAAAATTGGTCCAGTAGAATTGAAGATACAGCTTGATCACTATTTTAGTAGCCGCCGTTTAGGTTCGTACCTTTGATTTCGTATTTTTACTTGAGCTCTCGTGAGCTCAAGTAAAAATTGATCTTAGACTTTATATATAAATCTATAATTGTTTTGAGAATTCCCATGTAGCGGGAAACCGACATTCACGCGGGCGAAGCCGCAGCCAAAGTTAATAAAATTAAAATAAAAAATTAGTTAAAATTTTTATTAGTTAAAATGAAACTGACAGCACCAAAATTGTAGCTATCTTTCGTTTTGGCGTTTGACATTAGAAAAATATAGGGAGGGACTAAATTTAGTTAAGTTCTGTTACAACAGGAACCAGCACCAGTATATACAGCACTAGTATTCGTGATCATAAATATTTAAAATGGATAATATTGTCCATTTTAAAAGTTTTCTAAGTCTATGGTCTCGACCCATTCAAGGAAGATAAGGGGTCGACGTTTTTAGCACAAAGCGTTTTCTGTTTTGGACCCTTTCTTGGTGCTTATTTGACTTGAAACGTGCCTTCGAAGTACCTGTTCACTGAGATCACCTTTATCGAGACGTAAGCCATATTTTATTGTTCAGATTAACGCTTAAAACACCAGTAATGTAAAACTTTCTACTCTAACACATGTGATGTCTCACTTAACAAATAACAATCGAGCTTTTTAGTCGCCGCGTCCAAAGACATCTTTATTAGATAGCGATTAGTAAATATACAAACACATAAATGTGACAGTGACGGTATTAAAATAAGAGTATATTAAGTTACAATAAATTTTATGAGCTTTTATTTAAAAGTTCACTTAGTTATCTAACACTTCGTTACTTTTAATAAAGCTATAATAGTAAATTAAGATTATATATTGTTTATGTGGCATCGGTATAATAATGGCATCATTCCATCTCTTAACATAGATGCTGTGTGAACCAGCGTGATGACCAGGATCATGAGCAGAAGTTTTGTCCCATTATTTAATTAAAACCCACTGCGATCTCATCGACACGTCTGGACACGTCCAGCTGTGAACTTCCACGAGTTGATGATGACAACGATGATGATTGTTTTCTGAAATATTAATAATCTCGGGTCATCTTCTATACATATAATAATAATAATAATGATTTATTTTCTCACCACAACCGTGTACAAAATAAATAACTTAGGGCTAGGTTGACAACATTGGTTGTAGAAAGACTGGTGCCTGTGGTAGGTTTAGTATAACCCTGTAGTATAATAAAATCTATACATATAATAAAATCGTAAACGAGCCGTGTCTGTACAATGAATATTTTTTTCAAAAAAACAACCATACAGGTTGTAGTTATGTTACCGGAGCCAAAAATATAGTTTTTAGAAATTTTGTCTCTGTTTTTCTGTTTGTGCGTTTGTGCGCGCTAATCTCAGAAACGGCTAAGCCGATTTGAATGCTGTTTTTACTGTCGCATTGTGGCAAGCTTCCTCTAACATTTGGTGTTTGTTTCATCTATTTATCATTTATCATTTATTCTTATTAAGATCCCAATGCCCACGCGGACAGGGTCGCGGGCACAGCTAGTTCTAAATATGTAATTATTTGCGGTAGTGATTGAGACTTGTCAAAAAATTAAGTGCTTAAGAAATTTTAACAAAATTTGCACAGACAAAAAACAATCATAATGGCGGTAGAAATTCTTTGTTCAAATGAGACTGGTCTCGACACTTTTTTCATTGCCAGTCGTAAATTTCAAAACATTTGTTCTTGTTTCGTATTCGAGGAGCTACCCATATTGTTAATATTTTTTTCGGAGCTCACACTTTTGCTTTTTTTTACATTAGTACTTTTTTTCAAATGGTCAGAGAAAGCGTTATGTTGCTCTGTGAATAGATTGTAAAATACTCCGGTCAAGACAAATGCAATTGTTCTTCACAGTATGCCGTACGTGTGGAATCCAAGCAGCTATTTAATGTAATTTATCATGGTTTCACACAAAGTCTTTTTTTATATTACAGGCTTCTGTTACTTGGAGCTATATTGTATTTAAACATATATATATGTATATATAATGGTCAGGGAGTACTTAGTCTTTTAGCCGGTCCGGCAAGTAGACTTAATTATAACACCCATGTATTTTTACTTTTTTATTCTTATACTATTATAAAATTGTTAAATGTCAAACTTTGTAAATCCAAGAATATTAAAATAAAATCCCTCAAATCGCCTAATTAAGGGCTCCTGAAACCAAATCCATCGATGTTTGTTTGTTTGTTCAAGCTTCATGTAAAACCAACTGGTACATTTTGGTGAAACTATTACAGTCTTAGAAGCGTCTTAAAAATCGGTCCAGTAGAATTGAACATACAGCTTGATACTTGTTTTAATAGCTGCCGTTAAGGTACGAGAGGTCAAGTAAAAGTGTTTCTTAGGCTTTTTATATAAATCTATGATTATGTCGGCATTCCCCATGTAGCGGAAAACCGACATTCACGCGGGCGGAGCCGCAGACGAAAGCTAGTATATTATAAAGTATAGCTTTTATACCTAAAGTCGAGCTTATTTCTTTTTCGCACATTACATCCCTAACCTATAGCTTCATCGAGCTTATAAAACGAAAATAGGCGAAAATTTTAATTAATAATACGCGAAAGTCCATTGAGAATTTAATTACATAAACCTATATATCAGTTTTAGTATCTTTTTTTTTATACTGTCTTATACAATTATATATAATTCACAGAAATTTAGATAAACCTATTAGAGAAGTTTCATACCCTTGTTGTGCGATCAAATGTAGACTGAGGTGACTTTTTACCCTCTTAATTTTAATCATCATTAATCCATGTACTATTCAACTGCAAGAAATGGATCTCCTCTCAGAACGAGAGGGGTTAGGACACCATGCTGGCCTAGTACGGGTTGGCAGACTTCACACCCGTCGAGAAAATCTGTCAGAGAAGTAGGTTCTTGTTTCTGTTCCTATAGGTTATATTTTCTTTCTCCATTTAAAAAAGTGATAATTAATTATCAAATTATTAATACAAGCAAGATTTCGGCAATTGGAACACCAAATCAAAGACATCGCATGCATGGTCATATAAGCTATCATATACATACTCACGCACATATCCCATAAGGGTAGGCACAGATCACAGTTTGCCACACATTACGATCCTGACAGACCTCTCTCGCCTCATCAATATCCATACAGCTTTTCATACTCTTTCGTTGATTAAGGGTGCTACGAACTAGACGCTTTTACAACAATTTGTTGATTTGATCAAAGACGCCCTTTTCCAACACTTCCACTCACATTTGCCCGGTATAATTGTTTTGTTAATTGAATCTCAGTCATTTTTTTCTAAATGATCATTCCGTTCTCGATCCTCAGCTCACTTTTTTTTATTAATTTTAATAGAGACTGCTAATTGGTGAAATAGTTCGTATTACTGATGAATGTTGGGGTGTTACAGTGCTGAAGTAGTCAGCACGGATTGGAAATGTAATGAGCGTAATAAAAGCATTCTGCCATGACTTTGAAAGATTTTGGAGTTGGTACTCGTCCTTGGGGAGATTCAATAAACCTCTTTCTCCTTTTAAACGAACATGTTTTCAGTTGCCGTCTTGAAGCTGACATACATTAAACCATAAATACATACGTACACATACATACACTCACGCCGGTATCCCATAAGTGTAGGCAGAGATCACAGTTTGCCACATACTACGAACCTGACACACCTCTCTCGCCTCATCCACATCCATACATCTTTTCATACACTTTCGTCGATTAAGGGTGCTACGAACTTGACCTTTTTAAAACATGTTGTTAAAATAAAACCATAAATAACTGCTTAAATACCGATTTACCTATATATTCGATAGAATTAAATAGAATAGGACAGAATTTTTAGAAAGCCGATTTACTTATTGCTCTCTATATTTTTAAAACAGACAGACACACTTTAAAATTTGATACTGAACATTCTTTCATTATTACACTTTTGTCTCCGTTCACTAATCGACATAGTATCTAGTGTTCGATAATTTATTGTAACAAACCCACACATGGCTCTGGCTTTGAAGTACCCATTTAAAAGCAATCTGTATTAGGCTGAAAAACTCATAAATATTAGTAGATAAACTGAGCTATTCTTTCAAATAAAACTCGTGTTGGACTGCTATCGGTATCGGGCAGTGTCAACAGACTCACTATGACGTTGCTTTGGGAAGATCGCTATAAGATGTTTTCGGAGTCGGTCGTTATAAGTGGTAATATTGTTAGATGTCCTCTAGTAAATATTATTCCATCTCGTGGACACGTGAGAACAGATATTTACATTCAATATTGACATAGAATATCAATACTCGTTCCCTGATACGAGCGACCTTGGTCCAACAAACCCATTTCTGGGAAACTAAGAAAGTTCATCCAGTATTCTTTGTTTCGGTTAACTGCTTTTTATTAATATCTTTGGGTTTTTGGTTATTATGTGATTTAGTATTGATAATATTGGCAGTCGTTGCATTATGAACTTTATCAGGCAAGGGCAAGGGTATTTAATGAAAATTGCTAAAATACAAATGTGTTTCTGTAAATTTCAATTGACGAACGGCTCTGTACAAGACCACTGCTAACAAGAAAGGATTTTATTAACTGGCCGTAACTAGGAATGGCAGGGTTCTTGAAGATTGCAAGTCGCAGGATAAAGTTGCTACTCATTATCCCGGGCCGTAACAGCTTCTCACGGTATCCTTAAGAGATACTAGCTACACAATAAAAATGTTATCTGTTTACTTCTTAAAAAATACTCTTACGTCATACTAATTTGAAGAAAAAACTTTGAAATTAGTTAATAGAAAATTCCAACGAGGATCCAAGCCTACTGTGTGAATATGTAGAGACGGTCATATATTTTCAAGATTTTTAAGACTAATAAAAACTTAAGTACAGTTTCTTGAATCCCTTTCTAGCACTAAAATAAAAGAATCATAAACCATATAGCACAGGATAAGCCTAACAAAATATAAAAGAATTTGTAGTAATTTCAACTTAATAACTATGTACTTCTTTTTAAAATGGCTTGTATAACTTTTTAGTCATATATGCTTATGTGGTAAAAAAAAGATGATCCGTATTCTGTAGTGGCTGACATACTAATAGTGTCCCTAGAGTCACATTAATCTGCGATTCAAGGCACACTTACTGAGATTTCCTCAATATCTGCCAGCTTGGAAGCAAATTCCTGTTTATGTAAAAGGTCAATGATGTAAGCAAATGAAGATGAAAAAGATGAAGAAAAAGCTTACATTTTTCTAGGTTTCTAAAGACATTAAAACATAAAAAAAACACAACTTGTATTAGTTTATCAACTAATTAAAGATATACATCCAGGACAAAATTAACCACCATACATATGAGATACTTGTATTCATTGAGAGTGTGCGCGCGATATGCCGCGCGATATCCCCACTGCCTGCTGAAAAACAGCACGCGACGCACCCTGTATGTTGGTGTTGGGCGCGAACCTGTAACAAAACATAAAGAAAAATCAAATATTTTGTTTCCAAATGAGGGAACGTCCTCACGTGGTAAAAGAATTTAAAAAGCATGAGAGAAGTAGCGTATGGATACAAAAAGGTTGGATATTAAATTTTAATATATCTCATAGATCTCATAGACCCGTAAAGGCTCTAATTATTATTTTATTTGACTTGATTTTAATCCACGATGAAATATTCTTTATTATATAGAATTAAAACACAAATCTCAACTGAACTGTAACTGAACCGTATCATTATCAGACTATAAAAAACATACACAAAAATATCTGCGGTCTAAATATAAGTACCATAACCCTTGACTTAATGCCGTAACGTTAAACACAAGATAATTTATGCAGTGGTATGCCGCCGTCGACTCGTATCATAAAAGGAACTGTTGCTGTTGGTGACATTGAAGAGCGCGGATAACTCAGACCGTCTCCCACGGTAGACACAATTCGACACGCACGTGTCATGGCATCCGATGGCCTACGATTAGACGCACAATGACGCATGGCGTTCCTCCTTCTTTAACGGACGTGTTTCTTACCTAACTAGCAGGAAGTTTTACTAACAGAATATTCTTGAAATTGGTTGTTATTAATTATTATATAAGGTCAGGGAGTACTTAGTCTTTTAGCCTGTCCTGCAAATAGACTTAAGTATACGGGTAGGCGACCCCGGCCCCCCGAGCTACTGCTGTCTTCCCTTT
>WUAW01015633.1:12532-30322 GCA_017165845.1 Thaumetopoea pityocampa | reverse complement strand
GAACCTTATAAGATGGCGGCGTCGTGGTTCGCCACCCGACACGTCTCATTGCCCGCGGAGGCAAAATGTGGACTGCGGATAACCACTTTGCTACACCAAACTATCGTAGCAGGTGGAAGGAAGTGGTCTCTGCCTACCCCAATGGGAAACAGCGTGACTGTATGTATGTATGTAGTATGTACTATGGTCCCTGCCTACCTTTATGGGATATCGGCGATAGTGTATGTATGTATGTATGTAATTATTATATAGCGACACTTCATCTCTTCCTGTGGATGTTTTAAAAGCCAGCTGACGGATGTACCAGGGTAATGAGCACTTGTGTTACCCTCTTATTCAATCAAAATCTACTGCGACCTCCAAAACGCTTGCCAAGCGTGGAGATTATGACAAATCTTTCCTTTTTGAAGTGTAAGCCCATGCCCAGCAGTGGGCTTTGACGGCTGATGATCACGAAGATACATTGTACATTGATATATTGGTGATAGGTACATTGGTGGTGTAGTGGTTAAAGACACGACTTACGATAAAGGTCGAAAGGTCGCGGGTTCGATTCCCGTCCCGTACCAGTGAATTATTTCTAATTCATGTACGGTCCACATTGCAGACACCAACGTACTTAACGGAGAAGGAAAACTTCGTGAGGAAACCTGCATGCCCGCATGGGTGTGTGAAGTCTATTAACCCGCACTAGGCCAGCGCGGTAGACTACGACCTAATCCGTCAGTGCCCTTCTAGTGGGGACGAATATGGACTGGGAATTGGGATGGATGATCACGGAGATCATTAAGTTTGCGTTGAACTAGTATTACTTATCTTGACCTTAGTACTTATCTGGACTATTATTACCATATCTAGATTATTATTATCAAAATTCTTCTAATTTTAATCTTTTCTTTTAACCTTACGTTAAATAGGGGCCTAATATTATTGCACGGGATGGAGCTGTAGGCCATGTCAAGATAACTACATACCTACCATCACCTCACGTCATCCGCATATATCTACAATCCTTGAGATTCATTCATTCATCCCAGTCCACATTCGTCCCCAGGGCTTGGACCTCCTCTGATGAGGACGAGGATTAGGTCGTAATCTCAAACGCCGGCCTAGTACGGATTGAAAGACTTCTCATACTCATGCGAGTATGCCGGTTTCCTCACGAAGATTTCCTTCTACGTTAAGTACATTAGTGTCTTCAATGTAGACCGTACATGAATTAGAAATAACTCACTGGTACGGGATCGGGATTTAACCTGTGACCTTTCGATTGTGAGTCATCCCTATAGCCACTACACCCCCAATGTACTTGAGATAACTAGTTTCATATGAACATCAGTCGAGACCCAGTGCTTACGTGCCTTCCAAAATACGGAAGAGTTCAATTCTGAACAAGAACTTATATTGGTTAACTTATCTAACATCCATCCAGTAACAATTGCCTAACCCAGAGAACGGTTCAAATTCTGACTACTGACTAGGCTACGAGTTCCTCATAGTATTCTAAATTTATCAATATATTTTAATTTGTTTTTACTTAATGGTATAAAATATATCTTAGATTTAGTTTCAAAGTTAGATTATGTTTTGTAATATAACTCTAAAATATCTAATACCTTTAAAAAAACTATTTTTATCTTGTCTTACCTATCATATATTTTCATGTAATTTGGGCCAGCAATTTTACTAGAGTCTCTGCCTAAATCACTGAAGTTAAAATAAACTTGAATATTCAATAATATATAATATTCTATAATATACTGTATTATATCCTGTCCAAGTGAACATCTGTTCTTAAATAAATCCAAAGGAAATTGTAATACCGCAATATCTTTTGTGCATACTTTTTTGATTGTAAACTGTCAATCGTTTCGTTCTACGTATTCAGAAAAGCGTCCGCCCATCTCATCAAATCTTATTGTGATCCTTCGTGCTTTTATGATACACACTATAACTCTATTTATTCTATAACATCAATTTACATGTGTGCTCTAAAATTACCGTTCAAAAATAATGCCTAGAAAGTATAAAAAATGGAATAAGGTTAAAGCTATCTTAAAAATTATTATCTTAAAAGTTAAAAATTATTATTAAAGTGATTATCTTAAAATTTCTTTTAGTTTTGGCTGTTAATATAAATTCAGAACACAAATCCAATTGGACTGAATTCTACTATTATCAGAGTATAAAAAAAATACACAAATATATCTGTGGTCTAAAAATAGATACTACAATGTAATAACTAGTTATTGTTTCAGATGTCCCTGCGACCTCCTTTGAGATGAAATATGAGGAGGTGCATCCATCGAATCGGCAGGCTTAAGTCTTCAACTGCATAACCAATATTTCGAGTACTTAAAAAACTCGCGTGCCATCTGTTGTATGCCGATGCAGTGTCGGCTCCCACCCGTCGTCATCATTGTGGCCCTCCACGCCCCCCGCTACTCTTTCCTCAATACCCATGCGGCTTTCGTTCAAACTTCGTAGGTCAGTTACCGCCCGACCGCAGGGGAGTATGGCTGCGTCAAAAGTTTTACCGCGATCTCGCATTCAATGTTTACATGCGTTATAAGACGTAGTGTGTAACAACTTATAGACTTAATAACATTGACTGTTTGGTGACAGAAGCTTTGTTTAAGTACTATTAGTGATATATCAGTAACAAATGAACTATAATATTGTGGAAAAATGACCGAAAACTTTTACGGTATGGTTTCGTTAAAAGTTTGGATTTGTTTGCTCCTCGTGACCGGTGCGCGCGCACGTTCCGCGCTGCCCGCCCCCGTCGGCTGTCATTGGGACTATTCGGACGCAAAGTTGAGTGAATCAAACTTTCTCACGTGTAACATAAAAACGATTGGCTCAGTAGACTTCTTGTTTAAAAACATTACCACAGCGCAGGCGTACAATATCAACAAGTTGAAACTAACATGTACAGATCTGTTGTTTTTCGAAAGCTCATTGCACATGAACACTGGTAGTTTTTTGGGCCAGCTGCGAAAACTTGAAGATCTGCGCATTGACTATTGTAAAATCCGTTACGTACCTGCCACTGTTCTTTCACCGCTACGCGATTTAACGAGCCTAACCCTACGTTCCTACAATACGGACTGGCCTGCAATGACCATGGAGTTCCATGCAGAAAGTTTTCGTGGATTAATGGAACTTCGAACTTTAGACTTAGGTGATAATAATATTTACATGTTGCCTTCTGAAGTGTTTTGCCCGCTGTTTAGCTTAGAATCATTGAACTTAACAAATAACAGAATTCAAGACATATCCGAGATTGGATTCTCTGATTGGGGGAAAGGACCCATTGCTCCAGGCAAATCGTGCAATACTGGTTTGAAAATTCTTGATTTATCTCACAATAATCTGTTGAGACTTCCTGATAATGGACTTTCTAGTTTGAGATCTTTGGAAGTGTTGAATATCCAGAATAACTTAATTAATGAGATAGGCGATAGAGCCTTTGTTGGATTGAATTCATTAAAAATTCTGAACTTATCGGGCAATAAGTTAGTCGCTGTCCCTCCGGAACTATTTCAATCATCAAGAGTTATCAAAGAAATCTCATTAGCGAACAATTCACTTTCCGTGTTAGCTCCGGGACTACTTGAGGGACTTGATCAGCTTGAAAAATTGGATTTATCTAGAAATCGTCTTACAAACGATTGGGTTAACAGAGATACCTTTTCTGGACTTATACGCCTTATAATATTGAATTTATCTTATAATTCGCTTGCACGTTTGGATCCTAAAACATTTCATGATTTGAACAACTTACAAGTTTTGAATTTAGACAACAACTCAATTGAGATCATAAGCAATGGAGCTTTTGCTGAATTAAAAAATTTGCATCAGATGTCTATATCTGATAATAGAATAAAAACACTAAATGAGAATATTTTTTCAAATTTATTTGTCTTGAGTCAATTATACCTGGACAACAATCAAATTTCCTCAATTCATGAACACTGTTTTGAAAACATAACGTACTTACAAGATTTGGGCTTAAACGGAAACAATTTAAATATAATACCTGATGGCATTAAGAAACTAAGATTTTTGAAATCTCTTGATATTGGTAAAAATAACATATCTAAAGTGACAAATGTATCTTTTGAAGGATTAGAAGAATTATATGGATTACGTCTCGTGGATAATCAAATTATAAGTATACCTAAAGACACATTTAGTACCTTACCTTCCTTGCAAGTTTTGAATTTAGCTTCAAACAAAATTGAAACTATAGAACAAGACGCATTTCTATCAAACCCGACACTAAAAGCTATTCGCTTGGATGGAAACAAACTGATCGATATACGAGGTATTTTCAATAAATTGAATACCCTCGGATGGCTAAATATATCAGAAAATAAGCTTATATACTTTGATTATAGTTATATGCCTCCAAGTCTTGAATGGTTGGACATTCACAGCAACAATATTACGAACCTAGAAAATGAGCACAACGTGCAACACAACATAAGAATGCTCGATATTAGCTCCAATTCTTTAGAAAATATCAACGAACGATCTGTACCCGATTCAGTTGAAATCCTTTTCTTAAATAACAACAAAATACACACTATTAATCCAGGTACGTTTTTACAAAAAAGGAATTTAGAAAAAGTTGTCGTGACGGATAATAAATTGAGAACCGTCGAATTGTCCGCATTTACTTTACCCCATATACCGAAGCACAGAATGTTGCCAAAATTCTTTATTGGAAATAATCCATTTGTCTGCAACTGTCACATGATTTGGTTGCAAAAGATAAATCTTTGGAACCATATGAGACAATATCCGAGGTTTATGGATTTGAATTTAGTAACGTGTGAAGTTGTGAATAATAAATATGGTGGAAAAGCAAACCTGATGGACGTTCCTGAGACTCAATTTCTTTGTTCGTATGAATCTCACTGTGCATCTAGTTGTTTCTGTTGCGATTTTGAAGCATGTGACTGTAAAATGACATGTCCTACGGGGTGCTCATGCTTTCACGATAGCAACTGGAATTCAAATGTTATAGATTGTTCTAATGTAGGCTACACAGAAGTACCGGAGAAAATCCCTATGGATGCTACAGAACTTTATCTTGACGGAAACGATTTTGGTGGATTAAATAGCCACTTATTCATAGGCAAAAAGAAATTGCACAAACTTTATTTAAACAACAGTAATATAGTAACTATTGACAACGATACTTTAAACGGACTACACTCTCTAAACGTACTCCACCTTGAAAACAATCACCTGACAGATTTATCAGGAGGCGAATTCTCTCAAACAAAACACTTGAGAGAGTTATATTTGAATGATAATCTCTTGACAAGCGTCACAAACAAGACTTTTGAGAACCTGTCATCTTTAAGAGTTGCATATTTTCAAGGCAACAAGATCCTTGACCTTGACAAAAAATTAGCACACGTGCCACATTTAGAAAGCGTCAATGTCCAAGGAAATATTTTTACGTGTACATGTTATAATATCTTATCTCTACAGAACTGGTTTAAAAAGTTTTATGAAGATCCTGTAGATATGTTGTGTGCTGATGAAAATGGAATGTTAACAAACTTAACAGTGTTTGATGCAATTGATAAGTGTCGTGATTCAAATGTAATAGAAAATACTATACCTACTGAAAACCAACCATTTCAGTATGATGAAGTGAGCCCTATAAAACTAAACTTTGTGCCACTATTGGCTGTTGTTTTAATTAGTGTTATTTTAATTCTATTGTTTGGTGCCTTAGCATTCTCGTTTAGACAAAACGTTCGCCTGTGGGCACACTCTAAGTACGGAGTGAGGTTATTTAAAAGTGCTTCTATTCAAGAAAGTGAACTAGACAGAGACAGATCGTATGATGGCTATGCTGTATATAGTTTATTGGATGATGACTTTGTATCTAAAGTAGTAGCACCGGAAATGGAGCATTCAGGTTACACTATGTGTTTTCACTACAGAGATTTACAACATGCTCCTGAACATTACTTATCAGAGCAAATAACAAATGCTGCTGAATCATCTAAAAGAATTCTAGTATTTGTATCATTTAATTTCTTACAAAACGAATGGTCCAAAGCAACTTTTAAAGCGTCTATTAAACATGTTATTACTTCGATTCATCCCTCAATAAGGCGACACAGGGTTGTTTTCATATTAACAACAGATGTTAGCGCTCTAAACTTGGACTTAGATTTTCAAACTTATTTAAACACGTGTAACGTTCTATTGTGGGGTGAAAAGAAGTTTTGGGAGAAAATTAGGTTTGTAATGCCAGACATTTCGAATTTGCATTGGAACAAAGATACAATGAATTACAATCATGGCGTATGTCCAAATGGCAGGCGACATCCTTCTAGATATACGGCCTCGCCTACTGCGCCGGAACATTGGTATAAATACGATGCAATCCCGCCACAAACGCCCACTGTCACTAATGTAGGTATAAATATTGAGGACGATACGTCAATGTTAACTAATACAACATTGACGAGTCAGGTTCAGGATGGTGAAAATTTGCATCATAGCTACATATCGATTGATACACAAAATTATGAACAGCCGTACAATTGTCGGCCTAGGCCTCCTAATACTCTACGTAAACATCCAGAACACCATTCCCCATCGATGCTCGATGAGCAAGGGTACTTACAACCCCGGTCATCTGTTCACGACTGTATGCCACAAACTCACACGGTTGCGCACAGATGATAAAATTGTTAAGCTTCCCATATCTAAGAACGATAACTGTTAATGGAACTTCACATTCCAAATGCATGTGTAGGCTAGACTGCTCGTTAAGTTAGCCATGCCTTAATGAAACGTGATAGGTGAAAATGTTCGAATAGATAATTTGGCCAAAATTACTTCGTTCCTTATAGGTTGGACATCGTCATAATCAAAGACTGTATAATTGTTAAATATTGTAGTTTATTGTATCTAAGTATAACTGAGCCTTATTGTATATCATTGTATATAATATACTGTTGTTCATTAAGACTGATACATTATGTATAAAAATATATAGCCAGTATCAGGAATTAACTAGTACGAATAATGTAGTTTATTTCATTGTTACCAAATATTTTTAGATAGACGACATTAATAATTATTATAACTAGTCATTATTTAGAAAATTTTTAATGTACATATTCATATTTTAAGTCTGTGAAATGCTGTCATTAAAAGTGTCACAAATTTATAAAGTAATTTTGTATTGCGACACTCGAAACCATATTGTGTAAACATAAAATTTATCAAATATTCAGGTTCAAAATATCAGTAAATAAGCGTTTAAATACGCCTATTGTATAATATTTAAGGATATTATCTGTGACTATTACATAATATTAAATTATAAATAAATAATAATTATAATATTCCGGTGTTTCCTTCATTGGGTTAAGTACAGGTCCATCACCATCATCAATCATCACCAGCCCGTGGAATGCCACCGCTGGACACCCCTCCTTAAAGGGGGGGGGGGGGGGGGAGATTTACCATAATCTCCAAAAATCTAAGAACCGATTTTGATGAAACATACCACAGTTTTTAAGTCGGATAGTACCTTTAAGACTGCAATAGCTTAAACAAAATCTACTCGCAGGTTTTTGCATGAAACCCGAACAAACAAACATCGACAGTTTTGGTTTCAGAAGCCCTTAATTGGTCGATCTGAGTAGTTTGTTTTTAAATATATTTGATTTTTGAAAATTTGATATTTAACAATTTTATAATATATATATTTTATAATATATTATACAAGGACTATTATGAACAAATTACAGTTGTTTATAGTTCTATGGAATAATAACAGTAGATTTTTCAATTGTAGCATAAATATAGTAGGTACTTTGTATAAATAAAACTTTTGGTACTTTTGGGTAAAATATAATATAACTGGGATATGTACTTGTAGTTACATATACCTACTTACATTTCACCATCATCAGCAATCCATGAAGGTCTATTGCTGAATATGGCCCTCCTTAAAAATGGGGGATTTTTCATAATCTTCGCTCTCGGAGATCATCTTGATCATCTTGGAGATCGCAGTAGATTTTGATTAAATAACAAGATATCGTTGCTGCCCGTTATCCTGGTAGGTACACCATTTAGCTGATTTTCACGGTATTGACATGAAGAGATATTGGGAACGCATTATTTCACACACTGATCTAGCCTCAAAGTAGGGTTCCCTGTGTCTTAGGTACTAGACAATGATATATAGATAAATACTAATACATATACAAATAAACAAAACTCGGGTACAAAGATTCGTACTTATTACACAAAGTTTGTCCCTACCGGGATTCGAACCCAATTCAATTAGCACGGAAAGTAGGGTCACTGTCACTGGTCCATTCAGTCGTCAAAGATGGAAGTGACGCTATCATTATGCCTGCGCTACACAATACATTTACTTATGACAAAGTAATGAATACTATGGAGTTATTCGAATTCATCTATTAATGCGAATTAAATTTAGCCAAGTTTGTGTAGAGCTTTATAAACTGTAATTTTCTATCATTAAATAATTATTTATCATTCAATGTTACCCATTTATTAATGGTTGAAGTTTGTTTGAAGAACAAGGCGCAAACTTTTATTTAGCGGTCAAACATAACAAGAAACATTTTTTTTTTAAATTGCACGCCGGTATAACTATTAGCTGCGTTGTTCCAAATCGAAATATTAAGTAGAAAAAAAACATCAGAAATAATTCAAACTCACCGACAATCGTCGGCAACCATAATGATGGTCCTTTTCCAGGTAGAAAAACACACCCAAGTCATATTTCAAACGTCATGGATACTATAACCTATAAAGGAGATTTAAAATACGTTTCTTATTCCTCGCTCGTTACGCGACCTTCTGTTGGACACGACCGAGAAGCAGTTTATTAATTTTTTTTCAACAGTATATTCTATGGTGCAGAGATGGTAACATATGGTGTGACATACTTTAAATGGCCGCCGGCCGACTGGTTTTAATTTTTTTCTTATTGAGAAACAGTTGACCCTACTTGTAGCAGCTGACATTATTTGTTTAATTTATTGTGATATGGTAACTACCATACATCAGAAATATTATACTTATTCGTATTTAGTATAAAAAGGGTCACTGCGATATTAATTAAGGAGTCATGCTGACCCAGTGGCTCGGGCTCCGTCTTCGTATTCAAAGGTTTTATTTTAAGGGGTTTATTATAATTATGAAATTAAGTTTTATTAATTTTATCTGGGGCTTAGTTTATTTATTTATTTTACACTTCATACATAAAATATTTACAGGCAGACTTAATGCCTTACACATTTTCTACCAGTCTACCTTAGATATTGTAGAGATAAAAAAGTAGGATCATTCAGTTTCAAGGAAAATGTGGGAAGGGATGAGAGAAAAAAAACAGTTATTACACACCAATATACACATAGGAATACAATAAACTAATATCTATACATATATAATTACTTGACTGTCTGACTGATTCATCAACACAGAGCCTAAACCGCTGGGACTACAAACTTTAAATTTTGGCAGTTGATGCCTTTTATGTTGTAAGCATCTACTAAGAAAGGATTTATAGAAATTTCATCTCTACGGGGGTAAAATAAGCGGTGAACGGTTGTATGGAAATCCGTGATTTTCAAAGTAAAAACAACGAAATTTAACATACCCGCTTTTGGTTAGAAATAAATGTAGACGTATATCAGCGTTTTTCAAAATTTTACCCCTAAGGGGGTGAATTAGAGGTTGTAAATTTATATAGACAGTTCGTCACTTTTGAAGCTAGAAGCACGAAAGTTCATATACTTTATTCTGGTTAGAAATAAATGTACACTTATAACGGCGTTTTCAAAATTTCACCACTAAGGGGGAGAATTGGGGGTTGTAAGTTTATATGGGAAGTTCGTCACTATTAAAGGTAGAAACACGAAATTTCATTTACCTTCTTCTGGTTAGAAATAAATGTACACGTATATCGACGTTTTTCAAAATTTCACCCCGAATTAGCTTAGTAATTTTAACCCCAAAATGGAACATCGCAAACATCGTTTACAAAGAGATACTACGAACAGCTAGTATAATAATAAAGTCGAACATAATAGGTAATAAACTAATACACTATTATAACATACTTAAAAACAAGGAAAGAAGATGGATTACGATGATTCTGTTAATTTACGCAAAAGGAGTTCCCGGACTTTCTTCTTGAACGAATCACAAGTAGTACATAACCTGAATTCGATAGTTTAGTTTATTTTTATTCATTTTATATATACGGGCAAAGTACAAATTGACATTGACAGTTTCCTACCTAAGTTTGTTTTTTTTTTTATTTTAAGCACCGATTCATAAAGCAAAATTTTAGCCTAAACTGTATATTCTGTTATTTTTTACAGAAAATTGAGATATATTAAAAAAATACTAGTTTTTATTACATATCCTGCCAGACCATAAACTAACGCGTATTTTGGTATAAGTATGTCTTAAGCAATACCTTGTAGATTTTTAGTTACCTTTGAAAGACTAAAATATTCCTGGACAATTCGAGATGTTTATCACATCAATAAATCAGAGTTTATTGTCTTTATATATCCATATTTTACTCTAGGTGAGTAAAATGAATTAATGTCAATGTCCTTACGTAATATAAGCACAATCTAAAGGTTGACTGGTAAAAATATCTTAGGCATTAAGTCCAGCCAATGCCATTACTGCATGAAGTTTAAATAAATAAAAGAAATACAATAATGATTGTACCAACCTAATATTCCTGCAATTTGCCTTTGCCTTTCATGAGCGCAAAATACTTTCGCATACTGATTCGTACTTAGGATAGATAAACTTATAAAAAACCCGTTATATCGCTGATTGACTGACTGACAATCAACACATAGCCTAAGCCGGGTTGCTGAAGAGATGCACCAAGAAAGGACTTTTGATAATTCGTACTTTGAATGGTTCAAAATTGGGGTCAAAGCTTAACAAAAAATAGCTCGCATTTATAGAAACGGGAAAGGAAACTGGCAGAAGAAAGAAACTTTCATTTATTCCGACATCAACGTGGATGGAGTCGCGAACAACAGCTAGTATTGGTATGAACTAGTAGTATAAAAGGATTCAACTACCCGTCATATCTATCTATCTATCTATACTATTATAAAATTGTTAAATGTTAAATTTTCAAAAATCAAAGATAATTAAAAACGAACTACTCAGATCGACTAATCAAGGGCTTCTGAAGCCAAATCCATCGATGTTTGTTTGTTTTTTTGTTCGGCCTTCACACAAAAACCAGCGGATAGATTTTGGTCAAACTCTTACAGTCTTAAAGGTACTATTCCGACTTGAATGCAGCGGCATGTTTCATCAAAATCAGTCCAATAGAATTGAAGATACAGCTTGATTTCTGTTTTAGTAGACGCCGTTAAGGTAGAAGAGGTCAAGTAAAAGTGGTTCTAAGGATTTTTATATAAATCTATGATGATTGTGTCGGGATTTCTCATGTAGCAGAAAACCGGCATTCACACGGGCGGAGCCGCGGGCAAAAGCTAGTTATTAATAAGATACCATTACACCATATAATTCCCCTTAATTCTAAGAAAAGATCCTACCGTTCAATAGGATAGTAGATAGTGTGATGATGATGATGACACCATATCATCCCCGGTCCATATTCGTTTCCACTACACGGACACGGACATCCCCTGATTAGGAGGGGGATTAGATCGTAGTCTACCACGCTGGCCTGGTGCGAACTGCTAGACTTCACAGACCCATGCGGGCGTGCAGGCTCCGCACGAAGTTTTCCTTCTCCATTGAGTACATTAGTGTCTACACTGTAGATGAATTAAAAATAACTCAGTAATACGGAATCAATCCGCAACCTTTCGATCGTGAGTTGTATCTATATAATATAACCACTACACCAAGAATATACATCATCATCATCATTATCATCATCTCAGTCCAAAGACGTTCACTGCTGAACATAGGCCTCCCCAAGGATTTCCAGAAAGAACGGACTTGCGCTGCCCTCATCCAGCGGCCTCCTGCAATCCTAACCAGGTCGTCAGTCCACCTTGTGTAAGGCCTGCCCACGCTTCGCTTTCCAGTTCGTGGCTCCACTCCATCAGTTATTCGTGCTATGTGCCCTGCCCATTGCCACTTCAGCCTACTAATACGCTGCGCTATGTCAGTTACTCTTGTTCTTCTACGGATCACTTCATTTCTGATTCGATCACGCAGGGAAACACCCAACATATCTCTCTCCATAGCACGTTGAGCGACTTTGGGCTTCCTTATAAGGCTCACAAGGCCCAAGAATATACCATACCAAGAACAATCAAGCGTTGGACACAGCCCACACCAAGTGACTATGGACCGTCTGCATCCACCTGTTAGCCGCGACCTTATTACGTCAACGATCTATTTAATCGTGAGTTAAATCACAAAACGCTTTCTTATTCTAGGTTGTTATACCAGCACTTTAGGTCCTTAATGTTTACTCGTTGTCAGAGCTATGTGTCACTTCAACTTGTTAACATTTTGAGTTATGTCTGTCTGGTCCTTCTGCGAATATCCTCATTTCGATTTTTTTTGTTTTCGGTTAATTTTGAGCATAGATCTCCTTGTTGATTGTTCGCTGGTAGACCTTAATCTTTCATATTAGTGTCAGTCCTCTCATGTCGGTCATGGCACTGCTATTCATAGATGATTACAGCCAAATCAGTTTGAATATGTTTTTGAATTTGTAGTAGTGTAACCATATATACTGACGTAAACAAATAAATAAACAAATACTTTTTTTATAGATAGATACTTCAAATATATACTATAAATATTATACGTAATTTAATATGTATAACTAACTTCTAACGGTAGTGATGCGAGAGTGCGAGAGGCGTGGTAGCCACCGCAAACTAGTTTATTCCGATTTTAGTCACTGCGTATACAAACACTACTACAGACGCAAAACTATCTCCAAACTGATGTATCTGTAGTTCTATTTTGTCACATATTATTAAAATAACATAATACGGATTTTTTCCGACAATTCAAATTACGCCAAGTCAAGTCTCAAAGCGTATATCAATGGTCAGTTAAGTGTTGACATTATTCTTATATATCTTGACATAAAGCTAGAAACACACTAGCGTATCGCAGTACATCATGATACGTCAGAAGCATTGTCTATCTATCTACATTATTATAAAATTGTTAAATCTCAAATTTTCAAAAATTAAACATATTTAAAAACAAATTACTCAGATCGACTAAATAAGGGCTTATTTTTAAGAATTTAAGATATCGAAGATATTTAAGAAATATATATATATATATTTAAGAAATCAAAGATATTTAAGAACAAACTACTCAGATCGACTAATTAAGAGTTTCTGAAACCAAATCCGCCGATGTTTCTTTGTTTGTTTGTTCGGGCTTCACGCAAAAATCAGCTAATAGATTTTGATTAAACTATCACAAACAACAAAAAACAAATAAAGTCTGTTGTCATTTGGGAGTTTTATTTTACTAATATTAATTGCCATCTCCTGACAGCTACACTTTATTCCATTCTATTACATTTAGTTCTTTCTTCCGTTTATATTCCCGTTATTTCATATAATAACAAAAGAATCCCAACTTCGTTTCATTTCTTTACCTGCTTCTACAGTTTCATTTTTGCTATTTCATTCCCTTGAAAATGAAATACGTCAATAGCAGAATCAGAACGTATTATTATCCCTAATACGTTACCAAAACTATTTCTGGTCATGAGATACCTGCTATCGATATCCGGGGATATCGGCACTTATCTTAAGATTTCACGGTTAAATGCACCATTGGCTCCCTCTATCGAATTCGTAGTGGCCCCGGAAGTTGATAAGAAATTGACTGGATATAAATCTTAGTATGTAATCTTATATTCATGTAACCCTAACTAATATTATAAATGCAAATGTGAATTTGTTTGTTTGTTACGCTTTCACGTCTTAACTATTCATTCGATCATCTTGAAATTTTGTATACACATTTATCAGAGATACAGCGAAAGACATGGGGGCCCCTTTTATTCAAAAAAGAAAACCTGTTCCGAGGGATAGAAAAATTTTATATTCAAAAGTGTCTGACATGTATCATGTAAGGACATCGATGCCAGCGAAGCCGTGGATAAAAGCTAGTTATTTCATATATATGGAATGTATATTTTATAATTGGCTTTTGCACTTAGGGTTCAATAATTAGTTTTATTGCAAATAAATTTAAGAAATAAATTGTTTTTGAATAGTCTTACCGCAATAAAATTTTGTCTCATATATTATTTTAAAGATGTGCACTTGCAATAACATTCAAAAGAATAAACATAGCATTATCACTACATGAATTGATTCATGTAGTGATTTAAGTTTATTTAGAACCCTTTTTATAATAGCCGCAATTAAGGTACGAAAGCTCAAGTATAAGTGGTCTAAGGCTTTCTCTAAAAATCTATGATTGTTTCGGGATTTCCCATGTAGCGGAAAACTGACATTCACGCGTGTGTAGCCACGGGCAAAAGCTATAACCTACATAAGTAAATATAAACATACCGTTTAGTAGAAAGACTACATAGACAACCGAACAAAATAAACATTCTTTAAATTTATTATCAGTAAATCCGTAAATAAAAATTAATTTGTAGAGAATGCCCTTATCCATATTTATTGAATTAATCTACTGAATGAAGCACCTTTCGAAATCTTGTTCATATTAATAATTTAATAATTAATTATCACTCGCTTCATACGCTGAAGGAAAATATTGTAAGGAAAAATGCAGAAATTTTCTCACTCGCGTGTGAAGTCTGCCAACCCACAGTTGGTTAACGTGGTAAACTATACCTAAACCCTCTCATATTCAGAGGAGATCCATGCTCTTCAGTGGGACAATAGATAGGTTGACGATGATAATGAAATCAATCGAACATATTAACTGGAACGATCATTTCATTATATTGGCTATTTTCTAACACTAACAATAAATTTCTATATCATTACCATCCATAAAAGCAGTGACTAATCCCTGTTCTAAGGGTCAAACTAAATCAGATGGATTCGTATTTTAAGTGACATTGATCGACGTCTGGTAACTATAGGCGACCGGTAGAGATTTTTCTGCTTTGTACTTTACATTAACGAAATTTGTTCTTAGGTTGGTCAACTCACGCCACCCGCTGTTGAGACATGACGTTTCACACTCAAAGTTACTTCGACTCGGCACAAAGGTCACGTCTTCTCACTCAAGTCTCTACCAGAAGCGTTTCGGTCGGAATTGGATCGTGACAACTGGGAGATACTTATCGTGATTTTCTGGCCAATTTCGATGCATCACTCCGTTGTTACGATGAGCAATAGGAGCATGGGAACACGAATTGAGTCTATACTAATCAAATTATTGTAAGTCAAATAAGGCGATGTATTTGTGGAGCGATGATTGGGGTCGACCGACTTTGTTTGGCTCTTAAATTTTGTCACATGATTGACGCTTAACTCAACTAAAGTTTTGTGTAAAGGCTTTGATGTTTATGTATTAAAACACAGTGCGTCTTTAGATGTAATATGGCATGATTTTAATACTGTTAAATTTATAACATTAGTCGACCTTGTTGAAGTTGTTATCAGGACAATAGGTTCAATATCTAATACTATTTAAATCATTTGGTATATTATTATTACATAAACAGTAACTTCATTAACAATGTAGATATAATGATTAAGACTAAATTAGCAATATTAGTACATAAAATAGTTAAGCTTGAAATAGCAATAGCTGAAAATAGCAAAATGGTTAGTAAAAATTATATTAATCTTTATGCCCATAATAATTATAATGGCCTTTTGTGACATTGTACTAAATATTATAATATAACAAAATTTGTGTAATAACAAAATGTATATCCATATGGAATTCTTTCCAATCCCTATATCGAAGGTCCCCAAACTTTTCGTTTCGTAGACTATTTACCATATCTTTTCTGGTTTTGGATAAAACCAGCTTATCTAATATTTAATTTTACAAATTCATCAAATTCAAATATGTTTTTATAGCTGGCACAGACTTCTTAAAATTTATCGATCCCGGGGGTTGAAATAACCCACTTTGGGTATTAATAGACCAGTTTGGGTCACCTTAGACTTACATGATATAGAAATAGATGTTGTTCTATATCTGTTCTATAAGATTGTAGGTAGGTATATGATCATATTCTATTCTTCTAACATGAAGAGAATCTGTCCCAGAAGTTAAAACTTGTACAATAAAATGTTTTATTTCACAGTCATGAACTCTCATGATAAACTTGCTTATTAATAATGTGAATTTAAAGTCAACATTACTGATAACTGGGGCTCAGGTTGACAATAATTCATACATTTTTCATATTATTATCTTACAAATAAGACAACGGCATAATTGTATGAGCTTAAACAGTAACTTCTTTGATTTCCTAAACTGTTGAATGCAGTCCTATGTTTTGCTGAGAATTGATAAGCTGCTCTTGGTAATCTAGTACATTCATGATTCCAGTAAAAGGTTTATTATAATATATAGGTAATAAATCATACAAGTGTAGTTATTATGAATCAGCTCCGGAGTATCTTTAGATTCTATCTTAAAATACGGCGCTACTATTATTTAATGGGTAAATTGATTTAAAATGTCTTTTGTAATTAACGAACCCTTAGAATCATATTTGTTTATGTGAAATTAAAAACAATCACTAGTATTATTATAACTTAATTATTTGTTGATAATGTTGCAATGAAACTACTTTGATCCGAAATGTTATACCAATATGTCACGGACCTTTTGTAGATATCTATAGGTTTGTAGATATTTTGTAGATATCACTTCGCATCATGTGGATTTCATTCTTGCTTATTAAATCTAAGTATAACATAAAAAACTTTAAGCATTTTTAACTTCTTCCTCTATCTACTTATCTATTTGTACGTAATATTACTAGTATGTAAGTAATTTTATTAAAAACAAGCGTATTATTGAGGGACCTTATTTGCAAGTTAGGGTAGTTCATTTTGCGTTCCAGTTTCTGTATGAATTAAAGTTGGAGTTTAAAAAAAATATACAAATTTATATATAAATACATAAGTATTTACATATTTCAAATATAGTTCAAAGATGGTCTCATTTATTTTAAAAAATAGCTTAGAATAAAAGAGTTTATGCCTACAAGATATATCACAATTAATTGTCATAACAACATAAAATGGAAAGTAATAGTTAACATTGTACAAAAGTATGTAAATTAAATTCTAAACATAAAAATATCGCCAACAACCGAAATAAAACATTTCAGTAAAAGAAAAGTAAATTGGGTTATGGGAATCATCTGCTCTTGGATAAGTCACAACCAAAGTACTGTCACGAAGAGTGTAAAAAGTGGGAAGATACGAAACGATTTTATTATCCCAATATCCCGGAGAGTAAGCATGACTGACTCTTATCTACTGTGAATAGTAGTAACAATCCTTAAGAAACAAAACTTAACGCATACCGTTCTGGTTTGTTTATAGAATTCGTGTGAATTTTTATTGAGGTCAAGCTCTATTCTACTTTCGACTTTTTGTAGTAATTTAGATCCATCGAATTGTCTGTTTACCTAGTGAAAGAGGATTTGCCATAATCTCCAGAGATTATAGTTGATGATCCCTAAATCGCAGAATATCCTACTGCCAATTACCCTGTTATGCTGTTTAACCGGTTCCTATAAAAAAG
>WUAW01015629.1:10400-22498 GCA_017165845.1 Thaumetopoea pityocampa | reverse complement strand
AGACCGGGGTTCGATTCCCCGCCGGAGAGCCAGGGAAAAAGGCGTGAGTGTGTGTATGTATGTATGTCTATAGTACAATAATTATCGGATTTTTAAAAATACTCTTACCGGACCATAATATTTTTGACAATATATTATAACATACCTCAATTCATAATTTAATGTTTGTACCCGAGTAAAAAGCAGATTAAAAAATGGCACACAGAATGAGTATAAAAAGGGTGAATTAAAAATCGGACATTTAACAGTGCTACTTTTCGATAAAGTACTTTCTGTCTCTGTCAACTCTTGCATATTCGTCCCTACAATGTGACCAAAGACATTTTCATCGTTTTCCATTAAGTTATAATTTTTAGTTAGGTCAGTTTTATTACCAGCATGCGATATAGGATACGAGTTTAATTCTTCAGCACATTCATTCCCAGAAATTTTGGAGAATGATGATAATAATGATACATTATCTAAGTCCTTCCTTAATATCATATCTGTCTTTTTGTTACAGTCAGCCGATAAATAATCGGAATACATAACAAACAAATAGACAAACGCATATTTTACTTTAAAGCTTTTATATTCATTTGTAATTATAAATGTGCACAGTAGATTTCAAATGGTGTTGATGCAAACAAATATTTTAATACATACAGTAGTTTTTACATAAATACTATAAACCTGGAATCTCAACATTCAAATGCTGGTGTATAATGTTCGTTAGGAAAGTCGTAAGTATTAACTTACTAGTTAATGCTTACAATTATTCTGATTACGTAAAACATGTCGCGATTACCGCGAATAAATTCCGTCTTACATCGATCACTAATAGAATCGTATAAATTCATTTTATATAACTGATGATTTGTAATCGTACACAGCTTGACGTCAAATAGCTTCACTAGAGCCAACCCCTGGTCTTATAAGCCGGTGAAAATTAAAAATTGGATAGATAAATAAATCGACTACTTTATGCAGTTTAGTAGAGTTATTACAGTTTTATGTTACTATATTTACTTTAATTAAATTGTACTTTTAGTTGTGCTATCCCTATAATAGATGTCGATTCTCATGCACCCTTTAAGTGAAATCAATCGTCGAAGGACCATCTGCCTTCCACTGGATTTTTTTTATTTTCACCGCTAACCACCCCAAGTTTACAATACTTCTACAACGGATATTGCCAGAATTGTACCAAATATGTCTAATGCCATAAATTAAGAACGAGGAAGTAAAAGCGAAAGCAAAAGTTTTGTCGTTCTAGATGAGGATTAGTATATTATTCTAGCTTTTACCCGCGGCTTCGCCCGCGTGAATGTCGGTTTTCCTCTATATGGTAAATCCCGAAACAATCCTAGATTCATATAAGAAAAACTTAAGAACCACTTTTACTTGAGCTCTCGCACTTTAACGGCGGCTACTAAAACAGGAATAAAGCTGTATTTTTAATTCTACTGAACAGATTTTGATGAAACATGCCGCACTATTTGAGATGGAATAGTACCTTTAAGACGGTAATAGTTTGACCAAAATCGCCAATAAAGTCGAACACACAAACAAACTTCGACGGATTTTGTTTTCAGAAACCTTTAATTAGTCGATTTGAGTAGTTTTTTTACATATCTATGATTTACAAAATTTGACATTTAACAATTTATGAATATGATTTATGAATTTGATCGCTCGCAGACAGATCGCTATATCAAAAGTGTGACTCCTCTGTATAAATTATGTAAGTTGTCAAAAATCAGAAGTTTTACGTTTATTTAGTATTTTTTCTAGTCCTTTTAGTATGGTTTGGTTGCAACGACTCGTTAATTATTGTGCTTATATGGTATAACACGAAACTGTAATGAACGCATGATTGTGGGTCGTGTCTGGATCAATTCTCGCATCCGCACGTCAATCGAATGTTGGATAAATAATCAGTCAGCCGGTGAACAGGAGACTGATCATAATACAAAAATTGCGCTGTGGCTGCAGATAAGTCTGTAGAGTCATGGTGGTACCATCATGATAAGTATCCTTCATGAAGTACTAATTATTATATACATACATACACTTACGCCGGTATCCTATAAGGGTAGGCAGAGACCACAGTTTTCCACATACTACGATCCTGACACACCTCTCTCGCCTCATCCACGTCCATACATCATTTCATACACTTTCGTCGATTAAGGGTGCTACGAACTTGACTTTTTTGAAACAAGTTGTTGATTTGATCAAGGTAAGTTTTCCTGGGCGCCCTCTTCCGACGTTTCCGCTCACATTTGCCCGGTATATTCGTTTCGTCAATCGAATTTCACTTTTTTTTCTAAATGACCAAACGATTGGATTATTCCTTTCTCGATTCTTGTCACTATATCATACTTCAACATACATAGATCCCCTATCACGCTATTCCTCAATCGATCACTCAAGGTGATNNNCCGCAGGGAACGCATTTCCACCACATTCACGCGACTTTCGTTCTTCTTTTGCCATACCCACGATTCACTGCTGTACATAAGTGTAGGCACCAATAGGCACCACGACCTTTTTGTGAGACTGACCGACTACTCATTACGAAGTACAGGGTACCATTCACTTTATTACACGCAGTCACTTTCCTTTCGATATCACTATTCCATTCCATTCTTTAAATTCAACTGATTATCAGGAGTTGTATTGGTGTAGACATCGGGGTTGGTTTGTATAGAAAGCTTGCTGAATTACTGTGATCGTGAGATCGACACGATGGGTCGAAGTCGGGCGGATAATGACACCATTATTGCTGAACGCTGCTCAATCGATGAATTCCGTAAACAATTATTAAATTACTTAATGATACACAAGTTTATTACGCCTTTCTAGAAATGCACAAATTATATGACTGGAAATACTCAGTAATAGTAGGTGGAAATTCGTTTGAGTATTTTATTAAATGCTCACTGCGAAATATTCCTTGAATCAAGTTTAACAATTCATAGATTCAGATATCTAATTTTCTACTAGTTTGTTTATAAGTCTTATATCATTATATCAATCCATTATATTTACATCTTGGAACCTTCCATTTTTCTTTCATGTACTGTATAAAATTAAGACACATATGAAAATTAAAAATATTAAAAAGGACATGTGAAACTTAATTTTTTTTTTCATGTTGTTGTTTTTAACTAGCTAACTACCAATCGTATAGATATACAATATTTATACTATTCGATATTTTGGATATTCCTTGGAATAATGTCAAACTCCGACCATTAAAACCATCCCGACAACAATCTTATGGCATTTATGATAAAAATCACATATTAAAAGTATTATTAGTTACTATTGTATATGTTTAAATAGGAATCATTTTTGTAATAGGATTGGAATAAAATTGTTATTGGCTTCTAGGGTTAACTCCAGGTAAGCACAAAAAACGCAAAATTCACAAATCATGTGGAAATAAGACTCTTTAAAATGAACAGATTTTTATAACGTTTAAATACCTAAACCATATTTCCTCGAGGCTATTTGATATTCAATAGGATATTTATGTCAAACATCATTATTTTCGAGAAATTCAATAATATAATGAAATACCCATAGATCTACCAATACTGGTATTGGTAGTACTATGGAAATACCCAGGTATAAATCATTGTTTGTATTATCAGGCACTTTTATTGGTAACTAGCTTTTGCCCGCGACTCCGCCCGCGTGAATGTCGGTTTTCTGCTACATAAGAACTCCCGAAACAAACATAGATTTATATAAAAAAAACCTAAGATCCAGTTTTACTTGAACTCTCGTACCTTAATAGCGTTCTACTAGACGAGTTTTAATGAAACATGCCGCATTATTTAAATCGGAATAGTACCTTTAAGTATCAGTATCAGTTAACCAAAATCTATCCACTAGTTTTCGCGTGAATCCCGAACAAACAAACAAACATCGACGGATTCGGTTTCAGAAACCCTTAATTAGTCGATATGAATAGTTTGTTTTTAAAAAACTTTGATTTTTGAAAATTTGACATGTAACAATTTTATAATAGTATAGATGCCTATATCACGCAATCAAATTTAAAAAGGTATTAATAAAATGTAACGACACACAATTTCTATTGTTAAATAACGATCTTAAAATTAAATGTGGCGTACACGATGGAATGATTTACTTGTTTTTAAACACAGCTTGATATCTTATGAATTCCATTGTGTTCGATCTAATAGATAACATAGCTGAATCAAATTTATTCACACGGCGGAGTGCCCAATGGTTACATTGTACTACTCCCTCGTATCATTTTTCATTGAAGCTAAACTCAAAAGCTGACTTTGAATTTTTTCTACATTCAAGTGTTAACATTTGTCATGATGACTATCTAAACGTCGTTATTTTTTTTAATGTCTTCTCATATATCGATTGAGAAAGTATATAATAATATCGTGTTAATGTTAAATTTGAATATACCTACGTAAAATGTCCGTTTTAGATAATTTATTAATGCGACAACATAACATTATCGATACATGTATCTCGGATCAAATAGCCATGTTACAACTTTGATTTTTATTATATGAAGAATAAACGTTCTTAGCATTGTTGTTATGTAATGTTTGGTTGTAGTACACTAGACCTTTGGATTCTCGATTCGTTTTACGAGTTGGAAATCCCAAATTTATGTAAAATATTTACATTTGTAGTTCGTAAATGTTGGTAATATATTGGTAGGTCCTATCTAATTAATTTAGTTTGAACTTAATGTAAGCATCAAAGCAAAATAACCGCATCGAAATCCGCTTAGTAATTTTAGTGATACTCATTTATTGCAGTGCCTCCTGGTGGTTAATAATCATAAAATATATTTAAAAGTATTTTGAAATAATACCTGTATTAAAATAAAAAAACCTGTATTTGGCAATGTATTTAGTTTCAGTGAAACAGCTATTTTGAATTTACGTTGTCTTAGCCGATTGCAATGAAACAAAGTTCTTTTCCCTTTTAAGGCAATAAACAATATCAGTGAAGATTTCATCAAAATCCGTCCAGTAGTTTTTGTATAATAAATGCACAAGTTGACAAATAGACAACAATTACAAAAAAATGTATCATCTTCAATACATTAAAAATAATGACCAATGTTACTCGTTGTTACCAACCCGACCTAAAAATTGACTATGCCAAAATTGTTTTCACAAGAAAAGACTATAATTTTTCACATTAGGTCGTCGTAAGTTTATTGAAATAGATTTTAATCGATAGAGAATCCACGGCTATTGTAAATTTTAAAAGTCCTCCTCGGCGCAATCGACACTTGCTCTCTACTATTTATTTATCTAAGATATACCAACCTAACTTGTTCCTGTATGTAACCTTTGCTCGTCTTCGCACCTGTTTTTGGCTATTTGTTTTGTTATTTTGTCCTTAACGAAGATTTTTTACACCCACCACAGTTTACAGTAAAATCTTAAGTACTGCAGTAAACAGACGGATTCCATTAGGATGAGATTTTAAGAATTTTTGTAGTTTGTAGTTGAAAATTTGTGTTGGGTTGGTTTTCTCAAGAGTGGTTGATTTGCCTCAAATGGAACTTTTAAAATATACAATAGCCGCGGATGCTCTATCGATTAAAATTTATTTTAAGACTATAAACCCAGGACGACCTAATGTAAAGAATTACCGAAAAGGCTTAATGTTTCCGAAGAATGTTTTCACTTTTTTTCATATTGTCATTGGGATTCCCTATATAGTACCTTTAGAAAAACACTGTATATTTATATATAGTTTCAATAAATATACTTAACTTACTTACAATTTTATTATATTTTAATTCACTCTATCTGCATAACTAAGGGAATTTTAGATCTTGGAAACCATAATTGTATTACAAATTGGTTAGTAAGGTTTCCTCATGACTGCTATAAAGATCGAATTGAATTACCAAACCAATAAAAAGCGCTTTTTATATCTTACTATGTGTTGAAATGACACTAGTCGCAAATATACATAGTCTAACAAGTTTGCGGAATTCAGCGAGAAAATGATGTGTCCACTTCTTTAGTTTTCATCATCCGGAGGTTATAAAGGATATTTCTTAATTCTTGAAAAATAAATATCGCAGAGTCTTAAGAACTATTATTATATTGTTTATGATGTTACAATGTCCACCAATGTCACCTATGCCCATTGTCGATGAAAACCTTTAAACGCATTGTCGATGCTCCAAGCGAAGTGTTCATATTAACAAAAAAAGAATATTTTCAGACAATATACCATGTCAAATTACTGTTAAAATGTATCATGTATCATGTCAAATTACTGTTAAAAGATTTAACTTGAAAAAAAGAAAAATAAGTGTAATTTAAAGAAATTAACTTTAACTAATTATTGAAAAGCTAAGGTTATACCTTAGCTTTTCAATTATATTATTAAAATTGATATTATTATTAAAATTGTAGTAGTAATATTAAGTAATATTAAAGTAGTAATATTAAAAGTATTACTAAAATTGATTTATCAAGAATAATTATTATAATTATTATTACTATGTTTATCAAATTAACATAAGTTTTGGACCATATTAAACATACATACCGAAGCTAATACACAGAGACTATTTTGACGATTTAGGCAATGAAGGTAATCTAAATGTGGGAACCAGTTCCACGTCAGATTTCTGTCTGACCAGTCCATTATGGCATGCATGAGATGAAAAAAAGATTCCGGGATACAAGTCCGTGGGCTTATTACACCCAACAGGTCGCCACAAGCTGTTATTTAAGTTTATTATTATTAATACTTATGTTTGAAAAAAATAATACAAAGATCTATGATCTGTTTAAATTATAAAAATAAGACTCAAGCAAATTTGGTTTTATATTTGAGTCTTACTGTCTAAGCAATATATAAATAAGAAACCTCATCTATTACGTGTCCTGCGATAATAACGCCATTCAAATAGAACATAGTATTAATAACGATCGTCATTCATGTTTAGTTAAAATTATAACAATATTCCTGACCCTTGCCTTCCTTATCGGGTAAATTTAACGAATTCTATATGTTTTGCAATATATTACATCATTAACATTAAGTTCAAAGAATGCCGACACTCCAACATGTTTGTTAGAACCTAAACTTTTTCATTCGTTTCCTGTACTTAACAATATTACTTATAATAGAATATTGTTACGAGACGTGTTTATGGGGATTGGAAGAAAAACATAATGCAAAAACTGTTAAAATTTATTCACCTAAAAATTTACTCCGCGCTTTATGAACAGCACAATAACACGCATCACGTTTGCAAGCACAACCTTCGCGTAGCACTGTCTTCTCGCTTATCCGTACTCACATTATTCACTTCTTTACTTTTCACATTATCTTCTTTGCTTCTTCTTTCTTGAACTCCCTACTTTACTAAAGAACATCTCTCCACTTGGCACGCCGTGAGGCCTTGTATACCTCCGCTCGCCGAAGGTTCCAGTCGTCCCGATCGCCTTTTGTTTTCTCTAGTTTCCAGAGTGTTCGAAATTTCAATGGTCGGAATCGAACCACCGGTACCTACGTCAGATATTTTCACCCTGTGGTACGTTTTATAAAATTATACAAATTATTTATAATTTGTACCAATGATATCAAATACAGTTCATGTTTATCTTTCTATGTCAGCATCGCCACAATATTATGAATATTTGCTATGTATTTGCGCCCTCTTATTAGATAGACAACTTTTGAGTTTCTATTAAGGTTTTTAGCAAAACCACCATGAATAAGTTTTTGTCATATCATAAATGCTTATTGTTGCGAGCCATATACATCGTGTTTTATTTGTGATTAAAATTCATTTGTAATTTGCAACCACACTAGCCTGCTTGACAGGTGCAACACGATATATCCCGCGCGCGACTGAAGATAAGTTGGCTATATCGTGTTGAAATATCAGAGGTTCCCAGACTTTTTTCTCATAGACCACTTTCAAAATTTAGCTGGTTCCGGTGGACCCCCTGCAGCTACATTTCTAACATATTCCCAAAACTCGACAAAAAATGTGAAGATTAGATCTAACTATGAAATTTTGCGTACGCCAACGTAGACCCCGTCGAATCTCCCGTGGACCCCCGGGGGTCCACCTGGACCGCTTTGGGAACTAAAGAATTATATTATACCTAACATGCGCGTTACTTCAAACAATTTCTCGTCAATATTTCATTCATATTCGTTTGCGCGCAGTGATTAAAGTATAAATATTAAGTATCTGTGGTTTTGAATGTAAATTCCTAAAATGACGTTTTATCGTATACACTTTTATCGAAGTTTGACACAAGTAAATGGAATATTTATCTTCGACACTTTTATAAGAAAACAACTGTAGAAAAAGCAATTGAACTATTTAAATTTAACAAAACAATGGGATACCGTATTGAAATTATACTTATCCGATATACGACGAGCAGATGCAAAGAAAACGAATACCTAAGGGATTTATGTGATCCTTTTGTTTTAAGAAATTGGAAGTTACATTTTCTAATTTTTCAGGACCACAACGCACAGCCATCTCTAATCTAATTTCATTCAGCTATAAGCTTGAGATGTTTGTTAAATTGGGTACCGGCACTACATTGCCACACTATTGCATTCACTACAAATTAAAAAAAAAAAAACAATTTTCATTTATTGTGATAAAGTTCTTCCGTGTTGTTTTTTTGGCGGCAACCCGAGTAAAGCACCACTAGAAATTTTATTTTAATATTTTATATTAGTTTATTATGATGTTTAATATAAACTTTTGTTGTTGTTTCGTGTATTAATCGTCAATAATCGTCAATAAAGACTGTTTTCTGAGTAGCACCTGATTTGATGAGCAACTAAATTCGGTACAGACCCACAAGATAATCTACATCCCCAGTCCACAATAAATTAATAAATAAATGTAGATGAATTCGTGTTGGTTAAACACATAAATACTCATATCTGACAATACAGTAATACTGACGGAGGTTACACTTATTGGCTACAAGTATGATACACTATCATTATAATATTTGACAATCATTATAATATTTGACAATCATTATTGTCGGTACATGTGTCGCCTATTAGTTGCGTGGCGCCGGCATAATAGCGTCACTTTATGTCTTCCCGTGGATGTGAGAACCAGCTAATGGATGTACCAGAACAATACGCAGCAGCATCACGCTGTTATCCAATTAAAATCTACCGCCATCTCTAAGACGCCCGCCGAGCGAGAAGATGATGACAAATCCCACATTTTTAAAAGAGACCCACGTCCAGCATGGACTCCCACGGACTGATGATGATGACGAGGTCCCCTAGTCGCCTATATTCTGTCTGCTAAGTTAGCACTATCATCTATTCTGTTATTCTAAATTAAAATATATTCAACGCCAAAACGGGTTAATAACTAGCTAAGTTTTTTTTACATTTAATATTTGTTTTTTACGTGTAATTTAATATTAGGCATTACTGATTTTATAAAGTAATAACTCACGACAATACGAGTTTTAGACCTCGAGTTTGAATCCAAGGCACCTCTGACATTACGAAATCATATGCGTGTTAATAATTAAATAGCATTCGCTTTAAACTGTGAACAAAAATATTAGGAGGAAACCTGTACACCTAACAGATTTTTTCGACAGCGTGTGCTAACCCGCATTAGGCCACCGCGGAGGACTATAACCTTACACCTGTCATTCAAAAAGAAGACTCGTAACCTGCAATGGGATAGTAGGGGACATAAATAAACACTATTCATTGAAATAGTTTAATTTCAAATTACTGCATGATAGGCTTATAATATAACGATGTATTCGGCTGTTATGATAAGCAATAAATGTGTGTGCCTTTAAATTAGCACATGATGCTTCAAAGAGTTCCCTCACGATAAAATATCCGGTGTAATTTCGTTCCGTTGGAATACGCACTGTGAGAACACGAGATGTTTATTCCGTAAAATAACAAAAAAAAATAGTAATCCGTGTAATCGTTAACGGCCTATCTTATCGTGCGATCAATTAATAACACGGACAAGGTGGTCCCGCTCGGTGATCATAAACAATCGTACGACAGATCGGCATTTCTAAATTAATGGCTTTCGTAAAACACTCGGCCGATATTTATTTGCGTTTGGCTTCGTGAAGAACTCTCCGGGTGAAATGGGCGGGCGGCGCGCGCGCCGATAGCGAGGTCACGTTCCCGAGATAAAACTGCAGATAACACCAACGTCCTCAGTGCGCGATTGTCTTTGCTTCGTGTCCCCTCTCGTTCGTTATTGTACACGTCGGCTTACTATCGTAAGATAGTAATAAAATTAAAAATACGCTAATAATATAAATCGAAGACACAATAGCTGCCAACTTATACTAAGTTATTTGTGCAATACGTACATACATACAATCACGCCTTTTTCTCTAACTCTCTAGTGGGGATCGAACCCCGGTCGCTGGCGTGACAGACGCGTGACAGGAAATACTGACCACTATATAAGAAACGATTAAATTCACCAAATGATTAAAGCTACTTTAGATAAATTTACTGTAGATGATATGATCCGAATATGATTCGGATTTCAAATCACAAAATGGTCACATATTCCCCGTTAATAACAAATGATTTTTTATAACAGATTCTCAATGAAAATGTACTCACAATTAATAAAAAAATTTATAAAGTAGCCGATAAAGTTACTGTTCTAATTTTTTTTTTTCAAACTACAATAATACCAAATATGATTCTGCTAATGAAAACAATTATAATTCACCTAAATTGTGTAAAAAGTTTACAAATATTATAGGAATCATGTTCAGGAATCTGATGATAATTCAGAATATGTATTCCTTTAGATGAATTGCTCAGTGGCCTTTTTAGACCCACAAATCATATCGCATGCTGCGTGATTTGCAAATTAAAACGAATATTCCAACGATATTTTAATTATATTTCGTTACTAGAACATTGTTTAGCGGTTTTAACGTTGTTATTGTAATCAATAATGAATAAATTTTACTGTCTACTACGATCTCACGAAGAGTTATACAAACAAAATACTCTATGTAGGATGCTATATTAAGAACGCCGAGCATTATACAGACCTATGCTACAAATTTTTGTGCGAGTTATAAAACACAACTGCTTTATTAATAATTCTCATTATCTATCTGTTTAGTCATTATTGTGTAATTAAATTTTGATGGAATTACCTATCAATGCGTGTTGTCTCACTTGAGATGATAAACCTCATTACTCGTATTATATTATATATTAAGTTTACCATTTTATTATTTCGTTGCACCCGGAAAGCATTTAAAAAGGTGATGCACATATGTAGATAACTACATTTCAAACTAGTTGAAAGATAATCGTAAAGAAATATATTAAACACTTCGATCTATATCAGAGGTCCTCAAACTTTTTTGTCTTGTAGACCACTTGTAATGTTTCTCACTTTTGAGTAGACCCCCAGAGTAGTTAATATGAATTTTTTGTAAATTTATTATTTTCTAATGTGTTCTTGACAGTTGGCGTAGACCCCTTGCAGATCATTGTCGACCCGTGGGAGTCGATATAGACCACTTTGGGTATCAATGACCTATACATATACTAATACGACAACCGAGCTATGATTATGTACTATTTATTAGGTGTGTTATCAGTATTATTGAGTATACCCAGTCCTCAATCGAAGCTCAACAGCTTACCGTAGCACACAGTGGGTAGAAATCAGCCCCCCTAGCCAATTTGACATTCGACAATCGTTATCGCTAATAGAAACGAGAAAATGTATTGGAATGAAACTTCTAATCGCCAAGTCACACGTGACTTATCGAATAGAAGTGTCATTCCAAAACATTTTTTTCTTTCTATTAGCGATAACGATTGTCGAATGTCAACTTGGCTAGGGGGGCAGGATCGCTATTACTGAACCAATAAGTCGTCATGACAGGAGAATAGAAAAGAAGAGAACAGAAACCAAGAATATAATAATAATTGACATAAATAATAATTTTTGATTGATATTAGCAGGCGTCTTAGAGATAGCCGTGGTAGAATGCTTACATGATCACACGGGTTTGGGAAGATGGGCTAGAGACGTTCACTGGGGGGGT